>RBNI01000524.1:0-29797 GCA_003990745.1 Jimgerdemannia flammicorona | reverse complement strand
ACCCCTTCCCAATGAAAGACTACCTTGTCTAACACTATTGCCACTCTCCCACCACTCTGCTCACAGATCCTCACCACCAAACCATGACGTCGGCCCCCCTGAGGACCTCAACCCACCCACCATCCAGTCAGCAGATCCCCCAATAGCCCTTCCCATCATAACAACTTCTCCCCCAGCCCCAGCTGCTGGCCCTCCTCAAATACAAAAAGCCAATGGCCTGCCAGTCCTACTCATATTGCTAATACTCATCCTATAGTGAGCCAACTATTACCCACCCCACCCACAAGCCAAGATCTCAAGTTCTCCCATCGACTACCCTCCCCCACCAGCCTATGCCTCATACCCAGTTGATCCCCTATCTCAGTCCAAAAGTCCCCCAAAACCTTGCACTCTCCTAGCCAATGTTCTGGTGTCTGTACATGACCCCCAGCTCTCCCAACATCATAACACTCCTCACAGTCAAACTGTCCACCATCTACCAGATGCCCCATATGGAAATTCAGCATGACATTCCTCTGCAGCATTCTCAAACCACTCAGAACTTGGGGGGAAGCCACCTCCATACCTCTGCACTCCAAGACCAGATACCGGCCCAGTCCCATTCCTTGCTGATCCCTGCCACCTGCCAGCCACTTGGCCAAAGATCCTGGCCAAGCCCCTGCTGGTACTCTATCCCCTCCCTAATATCAAACATAGTAAGTGGTGCACCCCCCAGGAGCAGTCTATCCCAGCACTACATATTCAGCCCCCACACTGCCTCCCCCTCATTGCTTTGCCAGTGCAGGCCAATATGGTGTGCTCCATCAGCTATGCCCCACCAGAAGCCCTTAAACTGCAGCCGCTGAACTCCATTAAGCCCCACCAAAGAGAGCAGATCGCCGGAGGACCCCTGAGGAGATGTTCATGTCTCCCAAATCTTCTGCATCAGAGGCACCCAACTTCTGCCCTGCAATTCCATAGCTCTTTTCAACCACCATGCTCGCAAACAGTGTAGCCTCTTAGGAAAGTCCACCAGCCCAAGACCTCTCCTGACCACCAGCCTTGCAAGAGTATCCCAACTGCCCTGGGACCTCCTCCCCGCCCAAATCCAATCTCTAGCCATCCTCATCAGCTTCTTCACTACCCATGCTGGGAAGTCGAGGTGATATGCTACATACCACAGCTTGGGGAACCAGTAAATGTTCAGAATTGATACTCGCCCAGCTAGAGAGATATGGCGACCTCCCCATCCTCGAAGGGCCTCCCCCCAAATGTTCACCCTGCTCTCCCACCATCCTCATGGCAAGACAGAACCATATACAGAGAGAAAGATGCCCAAATACCACACTACCTCACCAGTAGGGACAATTGTTCCAATGACATCTCCACCCACAAGCCCATTCCCTAGCACCATTGTCTCACACTTATGCCAGTTGAGCTTCGCCCCTGAGTGGGCCTCATACTATTCCACCATCTCCTGTAAGGCCACTACATCTGCCACACTCCCAAGTCCAACCACCATATCATCAGCAAAAGCCCCCACCTTCCACACAATACCATACATAGAGAGCCCTGCCACCTTCCGGTGAATCCTATCCATCAATGGCTCCAGTGAAAGGGCATAAAGAATAGGGGACAGTGGATCCCCCTGAGGAACTCCTCTTCCTAAGGCAAATGCCCTCCCACGATGACCATTACACATCAGAGCTGCCCAACTACTCTCCAGCAGACTCAACATAGAGACACTAAACCTCAGGGGAACTCCAATTTGGTCCAACACCTTGCCCAGCCACACCTGCCATACATGGTCATAGGTCTTCTCCTGGTCCAGAAAGACCAACCTTCCATCCAGACCACAGGCTCGGGCCTCTTCAATCACACCATGAACCCATGCAGTCCCATCTCTTATAAGTCTGCCTCCAACAAAGCCCCACTGCTCCTCCCCCAGCACCTGTTGAGCAACTCTCTGCAGCCTTGCGACAATCACCTTAGTCACCATCTTTCTGTCCATGTCCAGAAGCATGATCGGCCTCCAGTTCTTCTAGTCTTCTCTCCTCCCCTTGTCTTTGTACAATAAGGCCACCAGCCCGAGATCCTGCTCCCCCACCCACTCACTGCTCTAAAGGACATGATCACAGAGAGCAGCCATCTCACCCAAAACTCCAGGAATATTAACCATCTTCTTCCAGAAGTCCCATGGCAGTCCATCCTCCCCAGGTGCTGTCCCTAGTTTAGTTGCTACCAGGACACTCTGAATCTCTTCCCCCAGTACCGGCATAATCAAGTCACCCAGTCCGGCTACCTGAGGTGGCCCCCACTCTTCCAGGGTGTCTGTAATCTCCGCTTCATTCGCACCCCCTTCTCCCTCACTCCACAAGCTCTGCCATCTCTCCTTCAACACTCCTAAGATTTGTTGCATGCCGTGTACCATCTCTCCATCAGCATCCAGGACCCTATCCCACTGATGTCGCACTCTCCTTGCTTTGAGCAGTCTTGATAAGTATCCAGTAGGCCGCTCACCCTCCTCAAGCCCCTGCCACCGTAGTCTAGCAGCCATGCCCCACATATGAGTCTCCTCCTCTTCCCGTAACACCTGTTGTAGTTCCACAATCTCCAGGTTCATCCTCTCAATCCTCCAATCCTCTATCTCAACAACAGTAAGCAAATCCACCCAATCCATCTGTAATCTCTGCAGCCTGTTGGAAGCACACCTTGTATGCCTCCTCCTCTGCCTCCCAGCCTCTCTACCAGCCTCAACCCAATAAACCCTCACAGCCTCTTTCAATCTCATCCAGCAGACATCCACAGGCAAACCCTCATGCCTCCAGGCAGACACTTTTGCCTGAATATCCACCACCCACCCTTCCCACAACCCCTTCTCTGCCAGCAGGGAGGAGTTAAGGTGCCAATGTCTAGATCCATCTCCACTCCCCCCAAACTGCCCCTGCCCCAAGAGTCTCCAGTGATCAGACCATGGGCACCACACAACCTCTAATGTCTTCCTAACATCTGACCCCCAGCACTCCACCATCAGAATCCAATCAATCCTCATGCCCAAGCCATTCACCCAATGTGTATAGACCCTCGCATCCCCCCACCTCTTTCTGCCCATGTCCCCTAATAAGCTCAGTATCTCCACCTCTTCCCATGTATCCAGACCTCCACTTCTGCCTCCAGCACTCCTCCCTCCATCAGTCCTGTCAAGATGCTGATCCCTAACCATATTAAAATCTCCACCGAGCATATCGACCCCTTCCTCCAAGAGAATACCTTCCTCCAGCAGCTCCCTTATCCATGCAATCCTCTCACCCCTAGCTGCAGAGCAGTAGCAAGAGCCCACCTTCACTGATTCCCATCCTGGCCGAAGCCAAGTTCCCCAGACCAAGCGATCACCCCAGCTCCTGATGTCCCCCAATTCGCCTCTACCCTTCTTCACCAAAATTGCTACCTTTCCAAACCAAGCTGTGGCCCCACCCCATTCCCTAGTCCACTCTACCTGATTGTCCTCATCCTCACATCGAACATCCTACAGTAAAAAGAGATCAGCCTCCAATCCCTTGAGCCAAGTAAAAATGTTCTTGCGCCGCCCAGAGCCCCGTAACCCATTCACATTCAAAGATAAAATATTGGTTGTACTGTTTATAAGGAATGAATATATAATGTGGTCCCATCCTCTACAAGTCCGCAGTCTGCTCCTCCTATACCAAGTCCAAGTCATGTTCCGCAGCCAGCTTCCTCTCCCCTGCTTCCTGTGCTGCCAATGCTCCCAGCAGTTCTACCATTGCCCCATCTTCACACTCCTCAAATTCTTCGTGATACTCCAGACAGGCCCCCCACCAGAGCCACAAATTATGATGCTCTGCTCAGCAGTATGCAGCCCGCTCACCAGCAACTGCCCCAAGTTCTGCCCTCCTCACCTCATCAACCTCATACTCCTCCTCCTCCAGGAAAATACCCAGAATCTCCACCTTCAGTGCCTCCTCCACTCCATTCCCACGCAGAATCCTCACTCAATACTCCTCAGGCATCACCTACAAGTCCACTTCTCCCAAAGCTTCAGCCGCGAGATTGTCCATCACCATGTACATCCACAACAGGTTCCCCACCTCCTTCCCTCCTGGGGTCCCTGGCAGCCCTGCTTCCAGTATCATAGTGTCAGCTCCTACACTAGCAGCCTCATCCCACTCCTCCTCAGGAACATCTACCAGCTCGTCCTTGCTGACCGCCACCACCTGACCCCCTTGCCCCACATCAGGAACCCCAAAGTGCACCTGCTGGGCCCCCTGCATCTTTGTATCCACGATTGCCCCTGTCTTCTCAACCAGGCCCCTCCTGATAAGTGGGGGGGGGGTGGAATCCAACTTCGGCTCCCACACTTCAAAGGTACCGTCAGCAAACGGGTCCTTGCCCAGTGCCCCTCCAGCCCCTGCCTCCTTGGCCTCCATCTCCTCTCCTCCTTTCCCAGCCCAGACACTGGCTTCAGTGCCTCCAGACTCCTCAGTTCCAACCATCGTCTTCTTCACCTCTCCTATCATACTTGCCAATAGCTCCCTCTGCCTCAAGTGCCCCTGGGCCTGCTCCCACTGCTTCTTATCCATATGGACATACTTCCCGCCCACCACTTCGAGATGCGTCAACTCCTCATACAGTTTCCAGGCCTTCGCCCTCCTCTCCACAGCACCATCTAACTCCTCCAGTGCCTCCAACAAATCCTCCTCCTCCTCTTCACTCCCTTTCACCCTCGACACCCTGCAGACAAAGGCCCCCCACATCAGCACTGAGGGCCAGTCACTCCCCTTCCCCATGGCCTCCTTGCCCACCAGCCGAATCCTGACATCCACATCTCCTGTCCTGATCTCAGTCCCCTCCCATACTTGAAAGCCGACATCCACTATATCACCATACTCCAACATCACCTCCTCCACCCTCTTTCTCATCTCCTCCTTAGTCACTGTGGGCACCCCCTTCACCTGAAGCTGCACTACCCTGGGGTCCCATCGCAAGCACCACACCATGGGGACCACCACCTCTCCAATCACAACACTAGTCTTCAGTGCCTCGTCCAGTAGACCTGCCTCCTCAAAGCCCACCTCGACCCCTTCCAGACCCTTCAAGAACTTCACTAAAGCTGCCCCAGCCACCTGCTTCGACACAAGCCCCAGAACCATCCTCACTGTCACCACCAAGCCCCGGAAGCACAAGGTCACCACAAACTCCGAGATTGATTTCTTGAGTAACGGGGCCACTGCCAGCCCCGTTACACCATCTGCCAGGTCTCCCTTCTGCATCGGGAGCCCCTGCCCCACCTGGCCATCAGCTGTCACATCTCTTTTTTTTTCCTGATCTACTGTCACGCCACCATCAGCAGTCCCGCCCCCAGCCACAACACCTCCAGACCCTATGCTCATACCCCCAGCCAGAGAACTTCCCCCCCTTCCAGGGCTTGCCTTGCCCTTCCCCACCGCAGCACCAGCCCGGCTCTCAGTTGGCCATCCTTTCTCAACTTCATACTCAATGTGGTCTTCAACTATGACTGGTGCTGATGGTATCAGAATTCAGCCAGGGTATGGGGGTGACTGGTTCCAGGCCTTGAGTTGTGACATATGGAATACTGGATATATACACATGGTTGTTGGTAAGTTGAGATGGTAAGACCAGGTAGAGACTTGCTCAGTGATTTCGAAGGGTCCAAGGTACTTGGGCTGGAATTTGGCTGACTGGCGGTTGACTTGAGATTGAACCTTGATGTTGTTGGCTTTGAGTAGAACCATATCACCAATATTGTATATGACATCTCACTGCTTCTTGTCTGCATACTTAGCTTGATATTGCTGAGCCTTTTGCAGGTTTGTAGTGGCAATCTTGAGAAGGGAATCCATTTCATCAATAAGGTTCTGGGCTGTGGGGACTTGAGTGTGACTGGATTGCTGGAATTGGACTAGACTTGCAGGGGTCTCGGGGTTTTGACCGTGAAGTAGCTGGAATGGGGAAAGGCTAGTTAATAATTGGTTGGCATTGTTGTAGGTGAACTTGGCATAGGTCAGATAGTGGTCCCAATCATCTTGCTCATAAGACACATAGTTTCTGAGCATTTGTTCAAGTGTTCTGTTCATTTGCTCAGTCTGTCCATCAGTTTGAGAATGGAAGGCAGTGGATATAGCAATTTGGGTTCCAAGGGTCTTGAAGAGTGCTTGTCAGAAGTGACTTGTGAACTTGGGGTCACAGTCACTAATAATTACTTGGAGAAGTCCATAATGGTGGAAGACAGTCTTGAAGAAGATTCTTGCAATTTCTGGGGCAGTGGCATTGATTGTGGTTGACTTGGCAATTGTAATCTTGGTGAGATGGTCCACAAACACAACAATAGCATCATAGCCTGTTTTGGTTCATGGGAGTTGCACAATGAAGTCCATTGTGACTTGTTCAAACTTCTTGGTCAGAATTGACAAGGGTTGTATTAGACCAGCAGATGCTTGGTTGCTTAACTTGTTTCTTTGGCAAAGATTGCAGCTTTGGACATACTCCTTGATTTCCTTGAGCATGTTTGGCCAGTAGTAGTCTCGTTGGATATTCTTGATGGTCTTCTCAGTTCCAAGGTGACCAGCTAGTGGAGAGTCATGATGCTCATGAAGGATCTTATACTGTAGTTCAGGGTTGGCAGGAATATATACTTTGTCTTGATAGTACACAAGGTTGTCCTTGATGGTGTACTTTTCCTTGAATTCCTTGGTGTTCCTTTATAGAACCAGAGAGTCTTGTTCATAAGCCTTCTTGATCTGATTGAGGAATTCAGGTGCCATGGTGACTTGTAAGATTGTGGCAAGGTCAGGTCTTCTTGACAGTATATCTGATACAACTAGAGTTTTGCCGGGCTTGTAGATGATGTTTGGGGTAAAGGTCTGAAGTAATTGGCTCTATTTGGCTTATTGGTGAGAAAGGGTTGGTTGAGTGTTGATGTACTGAAGGGACCTGTGATCGGTGATCACGTCAAACTCAACTCCTTCTAGATAGTGTCGCCAAGTCTTGGGGGCATGCATGATTGCCAGGAGTTCCTTTTTGTGAGTAGCTAGCTTTTGTTCCACTGGGGACAATTTTCTTGATTCAAAGGCAATATATTGGTGTCATTGACTATCATCTTGAGAAATGACTGCACTAATGACAAAATTAGATGTATCTGTAGTGACTGTGAACTTCAAGTTTGGGTCCATGTTTCTAAGGACAGGTGTATGGGTCAGGTGGTTCTTGAGTTCTTGAAAAGCTTGTTGACAGAAAGCATCCCAGATGTAGGGGATGTAGAGGTCAGAGTTGGGTTCCTTTCACAGGAGGTTTGTCAAGGATTCTGTAATGCCAGAGAAGTTCTTGATAAATCGACGGTAGTATCCAGCCAGACCAAGGAAGGACCTGAGTTCAGTGAGGTTTGCTGGTACAGGCCACTGTTCAATGGCTTGTATTTTCCTTGGGTCTACTTGAATTCCTTTGACTGATACAATGTTTCCAAGGTATTCAACTTGATCCTTGAAAAATTCACATTTCTTGAGCTTTGTGTAGATCTTGTTCTCGCAGAGGATCTTGAGGACTTGTTCAATATGCTTGAGGTGTTCTTCTTCAGTGCTACTGAAGATCAGGATATCATCAATATATACCAGTATGAAGATATACAGCTGATCCTTGAAGACAGTTTACATGAGGTCTTGAAAGGTTGCTGGCACATTGGTGAGACCAAAGGCCATGACTAGGAATTCATAGAGTCCAAAGGATATCATGAAGGTAGTCTTGGGTATGTCTTCTGGCTTGGTTTGAATTTGGTGATACCCCGAGGTAAGATCAATCTTGGTGAAGTACTTTGCATTCTTGAGAGCATCAAAGATTTGATCTATGAGTGGTAGCGGATAATGGTTCTTAACTGTGATCTTGTTGAGTGCTTGGTAGTCTATGCATATTCGCAGAGTATCATCCTTTTTCTTGACAAATAGAACTGGGGAGCCAAAGGGTAACTTGCTTGGTTGAATGGCTCCTCACTCAATGAGTTTATTGAGTTCCTTCTTAACTGCTTCAATTTCAAGTGGAGATATGCAGTACATTTTCTTCTTAGGTATAGCTGTATCAGATACCAACTTGATTTTGTGGTCATGGTCTCTTGAAGGTGGTAGGCCAGGTAGTTTGTCTGGAAAGACATCCTTATACTTGTTCAGTAGTAACTTGACACTTTCACTAATTGATAGCTTCTTGTCTTCTTTCTTTGGTCAGATCAGTGTCACAAAGGCACAGGTAGCTTTCTTGAGGGCCTTCTTGAACAGAATTGCTGAAAGAGTAGCAATTGGGGTTCTTGTCTGAGTCTTGTCTGGCTTAATGGTAATGTTGGCTCCATCCTGCATCAAAGTGACTTCATTCTTGGTCCAATCAATCTGAGGGTTGTGCCATATAAGCCAGGGTTTGCCTAGGATCAGGTCATGGTCTCCTAGTGGTGCTACCTCGAAATCTAAATGTTCCCAGTACTTCTGGATCTTGAGGGGAAGTTTAGCAGTAATTGAATCGATTGGTAAGATGGTGCCATCTGTGGTGACAACTCCACCATTCTTGCCAGCTGGTTTGGTGAGAATCTTGAGCTTATTGATGAGGTTCTTGTTGATGAAGTTCCCAACAGCTCCACTGTCTATGAGAACATCTAGTTCTTGTCCCTTGACTAGACCTTTGAAAATGAGCATTGAATTGGCTCGGTTCTCAGCTATACTTACAACTTTGTCAGTACTGCCAAAGCCTTTCTGATCTCACTTGGTTGAGGACAGCTTAGTGACTTCTTTGACAACTGGTAGGGTGGCTCACTCCAGAATGACCTGTGCGATTCTGTCACCTTCATTGACAGTGTATGGCTGGTTCTTGTGATTGACTAGCAGGACTTGCATTTCGCCTGGGAAGTCAGAGTCAATTACTCCAGCACCAACATCCAATGAGTGCTTGAAGCTAAGGCCAGATCTTGGTGCAATTCTTGCATAATATTCCTTGGGGATTTTGACTGAAAGGCCAGTTGGGATGAGCCTTCTCTCATGTGCTGGAATAGTGACTTGTTGTACTGCTTGAAGGTCCAAACCAATGGCTCCTTCTGACTGTACTTGAGGGATCTGGGCCTTGGGGTTGACTCACATGAAATTGAGTACAACTTCTTGTTCAACTGGTTGACCTTGAGTGTCTTTGGACAGAACCAGGATCCTCTTTGTTTCAGCAGTTTTCTTGGGACATTTGGTTATAATGTAGCCAGGCTGATAGCAAAAAAAGCAGGCTCCAGTCTTCTAGAGGTACTTCTTTTCCTTGGGTGTAAGCTTGCCTTTCTTATTCTTATCAATAGTGTCTAGGTCTATGGGGGCAGGTCCAATAGTTCTGACTTTGGGTTTCTCCCTTCTGTGGTTGTTATTGTTGAAAGGCGGTCTCTTCTGTTCAAAGCGGTGACCGTAGGTGATGACATCAAACCTATCAGCAATTTTCATTGCTGTATCTAGGTCCTTGGGTTCTTCTAGTTTGACACAAACTTGGGTTTGACCTTTCAGGCCTCAGATGTACTTGTTGACCTTCTTGTCTTCAGTGATATGTGGTAATTCTAGCAGGATTGACAGGAATTGTGCATTGTATGCTTGCATAGACTTGAGTTGTTTGACATTTGCCAGACAGTCTCACGCAGCCTTAGTGCTGTTGACTGGCTTGAATTGGCCTTGAATGGCATCAGAGAATTCGCCCCAGGTCTTGATTCGGTCAGAGAATCTGGTATTCTGAACATGATTTTGCCACCAGATTGCAGTATTCTATCAGAGGAGTGTGGTGGCAAATTGGACTAGTGTTGCTTCTTCCAAATTGGTCAGCTCTCCATATTGCTCCAATTGGAAAAGCCAGGCATCAGTAGACAGTCCTCCTCTTTGACCATCAAAGGTGTCGGGCTTCTGGGGCTTGATAGTGACTGCTGTTGGATGTATTGATGTCAGTGGAGGTGCGGAGGTATGAGCAGGGGCCTTGCTTTCCTTTCTTTCTATGTGTTCCTAAAGTTGCACAATCTGAGCTAGTGCATTCTGCAAAAGACTCTCGATGGCCCCATTTGACTGAGTAGGGTTTTGCTGTTCCTCTTCTTCTTGCTGATTGTACTGATTGTATGAGGCATTGTCTGGGCTGTAGGTACTGTATGAAGGATTCCACCCATTGTCCTCTATAGTATTGTGACTGATATCTTGAGAGGTGTCTTGATAAGGCTAGGTGTAACTTCACTGCTACTACCAAGTGTAATGGTTCTAGTTTCTAAATGAGGAAGTGACTAATTCTGGTGGTCCTAAGTAGCTCGAAGAGATACTAAGGATTCAAGTGTTCTTGAAGGATTTCTGAGAGAAAATATTCTGAAGCTTTATTCATGAGATATTTATACAAGATCTAAAAGAAGGATCTGGAAGGATCTGAGAAATCAAAGGAAAATACCAAGAGGAAAGTTCTCGACAAAGATGACAAATGATGACAAATAAAGTTCTACAAGTTTCCAAGACATTCAGTGACTAACTAAATAAGTACTAATTAATGCTCAGCACCAAGAAGGGGATTTCTAAGTACACAGAAAGTGCTGGAAGGTTATAGAATATCCAAGAAAGACAGAGAAAAGAAATAAACTACACTAAAATATTACAATAATGGACTGAAAAATGATAATAAACTACAAGACAAAGATTTTGCAAGATGATGGAGTGTGAGATGACAGACAGCAAGATGATGGACAGCTAGATGATGGACAGCAAGATGATGGATGGACAGTAAGATGATGGATGGTAGACAGTAAGATGATAGATGGCAAGATGGCGGATGACAAGATGATGGATGGCAAGATGGCGGATGACAAGATGATGAATGGCAATATGACAGATGGCATAATGTAGAATATAAAATTATTAAATTATATATTAAAACTACAATTCAGTAACTGAATATCAAATGAAATGAAAATAAAATCTTACTTAAATTCAAATCTAGTCATCTAATATATCTGAGATATCAGATTCTGAATGTTCATCAGCCATATCCAACCTTGAACTTGTTTCAGATACTGCAACCACCTGCTTCTGTAGAGCCTTGAGATCCAGTTTCTCCTTGTCAACCATATTCTGAATTCGCTTCATCCACTTGTGGTATCTAGGCGATTCCATCTTGTCTTCAAACTTCTCTGTCAGACCATCAGTATATAGATGCTCTAACTATAAATGTAATTTAAATAAAAGTTATTACCTGATCTGTAATTAAATCAGATTGCATTAGAACTTAAAATAACTTACCAGACCACAGACAAATGCAATCTGAGATACTGTAATATCTAATGACATATTCTTAAATCAGGGCTTTTCTCCAAACCACAACAACTGAAAGACAGAGATAATATATGGAGAGTAGAAAGGTTCTCATACTGGTGCCAGAATAATAGGATGTCTATCATAATTATGCCTAATGTTTCCCTCTTCATTTATATCATATGTTAGTGGTATATAAATGAATTGGACATTTGGACTACCCTCTGGACCAGCTAGAGGCTGCAATGCCTTCTGTTTGAGCTTTTTGGTATCTTTCGGAGGTGTATTACTTGGTAACTGAAGGTTGATATCTGAGAATAGTATACTTAGAAAACTGATGCAATGTTCTTTTGCTTTACTCTGAGTTTGCAATATCTCTCTAATAATCTATATAGTGAAAAAGAAATAAATTGTGTTCCAAATAAATAACAATTGATCAATCAAACTATGTTCAATAGATTTGGGAACAGATCTGGTTCTGTCCTACTTGAAATCAGAACACTACATATAAATGAAATATGCTTACCTGAGAAGACAGATCTTGCTCATCACCAATAACATAAGGTACCAGAGAGATAATTTTTTTGCTGAAATTTTTCTACTCTGTAACATCAGGTCAGGCATTCTCCAAGAAGATGAAGTTATAAACTTGTTGTAGAGCCCACTTCCACAGAGTATCACTCTATCTATATTTCACAAGTTTGGTATCAACTTTGACTTTTCTATAGTGTATCTTGGTACTATAAATAGACATATTGATAAGCATCAATATCTGAAATAATACCAGATATTAAGTTGAAATCCTTAGAATACATGATATCAATATTAGTGAATTATACTTACTTCTGAAGAACAGGTATCTTGGTTACAAGATTGGCATTCATCACTGAGACTTTCTGTGGTCCCATAAATTGCTCTGGTTGTAGATCTGAATGATGCAGTGGACTTGAATGATGTGGATGTGGTGAACTTGAATGATGTGGACATAGTGGACTTGAATAACATAGATGTAGGAGACTTGAACAATGTGGATATAGTGGAATTGAATGATGCAGATGTAGTAGACTTGAACAATATAGTAGACTTGAATGATATAGTAGACTTGAATGATGTAGTGGACTTGAATTATATGGTGGACTTGAATGATGTGGACAAGGGGGACCTGAATGATGTGGTAGATTTGAATCGCCCACCACAGCTCAATCCTGTATATCAATGTGTTGGAGAAGCAAATCATCATCTTTTACAGGAAGTCTGAGTGGACCCAAATGATGTGATAGACCCAAATGATGTGATAGACCCAAATGATATAGTGGACTTGAACAAAGTAGCAGACTTGAACTTGAATGATACAGTGAACTTGTTGGACAACATGATGAGTTATTATCTTCCAAATCAGCATTCTCCAAGATATCATTCACAATAACCTGCAACATAATTCAGAGATATAAATTATATTAAATTTAAATACAATAATGTTATAAATGTTATAAATATCATAAACATATCTATAATTATACATACAAACTTATTCAACTCATTTTCATCCTCATCCTGAATTTGATGAGAGTGATGATAATATGGATGATATGCCAGAATTTTGGCTGGTGGAGTTATAGTGTCATCAAGGTCCCTTCCAAATCTGGGGAGCAGCAGCTTGAAGAGTAATGGTTTGGAGAGTGATGATTTGGAGATCAACAGCTTGAGAAGCAATGTCTTGGAAAGACAGCTATTTGAAGAAGACTTGAGGAGGTTTCTGCAATCCATCAGTGGTTCCTGGGAGTGCTTAGGTGGGAGGATTTCATTGTCTAGAGATGGCTTAATGATGTTTTTGTTACTGTGGCTCAAGGACTTGGAGTGCTTGCTAGCAGAGACTTGGCTATTTTTTTTCTTCATCTTAGATATCTTTTGGATATCTTGGTTCACCTCTAGATTAATGGGTCCCTGTGAGCATGTCTTGTACATTGAGATCTTTGTGAAACTAACAGAGCTAGGATCACAGGAATAACAATGTATCAGATCTCAAAAAGAGAAATACATCAACCACAATAATATATCAGATGCATGAAACCAATAAATATACCTTATTAGATATGGTGGATAATCAGAAGATGGGAAGCTGGAATATGGTGGGTCATTGGAATATGGTGGATCATTGGAAGACAGGAAGCTGGAATATAGTGAGTTGTCGAAAGATGAGAAGTCAGAATATGGTGGGTCATCAGAAGGGAATACAGTAGGTTATCGGAATTCAGTAGGTTATTGGAATACAGGAAGGCAGAATATAGGAAGTTGGATTATGGTGAGTCATTGGAATATAGTAGATCATCAGAATATGGTGGGTTGTCAGAATATAGTGAGCCATCAGAATATGGAGGGTCATCAGAATATGGTGGGCCATCAGAATATAGTTGGTTGTCAGAATAAGGTAGATCATCAGAATATAGTAGTCAGAATATGAAGGGTGGTCATCAGGATATGGTGGGTCATCAGAATATAGTGGGTCATCAGAATATGGTAGGTTATCAGAATATGAATATACAGGGTTAATCATCAGAGTACAGTGAGTTATCAGAATACAAGAAGTCAGAATACAGGAATATGGTAGGTCATTGGAATATAGTTGCCCATCAGAATATGGAGGGTTGGTTATTGGAATATGGTGGGTCATCAAAATATAGTGGGTCATTGGAATATGGAAAGTCAGAATAGAGGAATACAGTGGGTCATCAGAATATGGTAGACCATCAGAATATAGAGGGTTGGCTGTTGGAATATGGTGGGTCATTGGAATATAGGAAGTGGAATATGGTGGATCGTATGTCCTATTAGTCAGTAGAGCAGCAGCCTATTAATATGTGATATAATGGCAGTATCAGAGAGGGAGATGGTATTTTTCAGTGAGTCACAGAGATGTTCACCAACCAGATAATAAAATAAAATAAAATAAATAGAATGGTCATAAGGCTTCAGTCACAGAGATATTTGCCAACCAGATAATAGAATGAAATAAATAGAATAGTTATAAGGCTTCAGTCATAGAGATATTTACCAACCAGATAATAAAATAAAATAAAATAAATAGAATACTTATAAGGCTTCAGTCACAGAGATATTTGCCAACCAGATAATAGAATGAAATAAATAGAATAGTCATAAGGCTTCAGTCACAGAGACATTCACTAACCAGATAATAAAATAAAATAAAATAAATAGAATGGTCATCAAGTTTCAGTCATAGAAACATTTACCAACCAGATAATAAAATAAAATAAAATAAATAGAATAGTTATAAGGTTTCAGTCACAGAGACATTCATCAATCAGATAATAAAATAAATAGAATGGTCATCAAGTTTCAGTCACAGAGATATTTTCTGACCAGATAATAAAATAAATAGAATGGTCATCAAGTTTCAGTCACAGAGACATTCACCAACCAGATAATAAAATAAAATAAAATAAATAGAATGGTCATATGGCTTTAGTCACAGAGACATTTGCCAACTAGATAAAAAATAAAATAATAAATAGAATGGTCATAAGGCTTCAGTCACAAAGATGTTTGCCAACCAAAATGAAATAAAAAAATAGTCATATGGCTTCAGTCACAGAGACTTCTGCTGACCTAAATAAAATATAGAACCCCTCTCATATACCTTATATCAATCTCAGATATATCTGATCAGACAGCTGGATCTTAACTGCTGTAATGATCTTGAGGGCCATGATAGTATGCTTCGATGTCCTTATAGAGGGTGCTTGGTGGATGCAGTATTCTGACTTCCTGAGATGATTATCAGACTGTGGGGCCAAATGTCAAATGAGCTGCAGTTTGTTTAGTATATGGCACTATACCTTTTGATATGATACCAATATTTGAACTTAACACAGAATTCAGCACGACACCCAGCATACTCACAACACCTGTATTCTGATCCACCCACCCTTGCTTTACTTCACTTGTATATCCTCATATATGTGATTTTTAATCAATAAATGTACCTTAGTATTCAGCAAGGATTTTTCCTGGAGAGATTCAGTTTGAGAGGCAGAAATCTTGGCAGGGAGATGGTGAACCAGTTCATTATATGTAGGCTAGTGAGATTTGGGTGGGCTGGCAAGATTTGTATAGGCTTGTGGGATTCAGATAGGCTGGTGAGATTTGTGAGAGCTAGTGAGATTTGTATGGGTTGGTGAGATTTGTGTGAGCTGGTGAGATTGGTATAGAATGACAAGATTTGTATAGGATAGTAAGATTTGTGTAGGCTAGAGAGTTTCATTGTGAGCTTACCCAGTGATTCTACAAAGATATGTATAGCAAAAGAGAGAGTAGTTAGCATAATACTTGAGGTTATTCCTAGAGTAATGTAGAAGAAGGAAATGTACATACTTAGCCACACTCCTTTCTCCACTACCTTACTGGTCACAAGGTTTGGTAGGCAATCTTCCGAGTCTCCTTTCCCCTATTATTACCCCCTCTACCTTAGGTTGATTTGCTGTGCCTGTATGGGCATGGTGGGAGAAGGGCAATGGTGATGAGTTGCCCCTTTATCGGTGTTGGATTGGTGTCTTCTCCACTTTTTCACGGTTTTTGGTACCTTTGGCTGTGTCTGGAGTGCATCCGTTTTGGTGCGGCATCTTCTTCCTTTTGCTGTCGCCAACAAGGTGCTGTCTCGGTGTGTCTCGGGCTACATAGGGAGTTGGCTGACCTTGGGCGTCAAGTACTCAGTGTAGGTTACCTGCAGGTCCTCAGTACCTGTGGTGGGGCCCTCTGGCTTTGGCGAGCTTCCCGGCAAGCGCGGTTCTGGCATAGGTGACTGCTTTTTGGTGATGTCGGGATGGGAGGGGAGATGGCCATCACAGATAGGAGGAAGGGTGATAATGGTGAACCAGTAGGGTACCAGGCTGGGGGCAGTCATCAGGGCTAGAGCAGGTGCTGCTTCAGTGGGGCCTTTTGATTGGTGCAGCATGGTTAAGTGGTAGGTGATACTCTCGGCTTCTTTTGGCAGGTAGTGGGGTGAGGCCCCAGTTGTCAGGGGGGGTCGGGGGGCCTGAGGCTACCCATTTCAGGCATCTTGGCTGCACTTAACTGGAACCAGGAGCTGATATGGCAATGTGATCGAGGCCCGCAGGCTTGAGTAGTGGGGTATTGGGAGTTTCCTCCTGTCTCACATGTAAGTCCTTTACTCACCTCAACTGGGAGAACTAGGCCCTACCCACCATGTTGTACTTTGATGAGGGTTTTTTCTTTGCCTGTCATTCTCTTTGGGGTGGCAGGGGCTATTCTATTTGGCTCGGGCATGGTCTTGTACATACATTGAGTTCTCAGGCATGCGCTTTTGGTCGTTGGCATATGGTTGGGTTTCCCCTGGTAGTAGGGAGAGCATGGTGCGCAGAATGAGGTGTGGGCCAATACAGGCCCTGCTGCACCTGGCATGGTTGAGCTGCTGGACAATAGCTAGCCTAGGTTAATGGGGGGGCAGTGCTTGGTGGGTGGTGGGAGAGGGTTTTGGCCTATATAGTCTAGGTTCCCTTCCAATAAAAATCCGCGGGACTTGAGTCTGTTAAAAAAAAAAAAAAAAAATGTTCATACTTAGCCAACTGTATGTGAGAAGTGTAAGCTAATTGTGTGATGTATATATGAAATTTGAGACAGAATCATTCAGCTTTGCTGATAGTCTTCTGATGTGTGATGTATAGAGCTGTGTATACTGGATAACATTGGCATCAGTAGAGAATGAGTGTTCAGTAATTCTTTGATGTATGCAGTATGGAAGTGAGTATAAGAAGGGGTCTCAGGAAGCAATGGGAGAGAAGGAGTTGTCAGAGTTTGAAGGAAAAAAATGAAACATGGCAAAGTGTATTTATAAGAACACATGTGAAAAATTAATGTATTCCACTCTAAGCTGAGACTCATCACAGTATCCATGAATTATCACAGTGTTTGCATATAAATTAAACTTCTTGAAATTTCTAGTCATATAAAGGCACATGCCTGCTTACATGTAAATTAAAGTTCTTCTATCATTCATTTTTTGCCTTCAAATCTGATCATCTGCTCAGTATTTATGTCCAGTATTCATAATAAATAGAAGGGTGTCATTTGCTCAACTCATTAATGAGACCCTTTTATCACCATCTATGAGATCTTGAGAGACTCTTCTATCAACATTCATCAATGAGACTCTTCCATTGATGAGACCTGAGTGTAAGTTGGACAAGAGCTTTCCTATTGACTTCTTGTTTTTGCAAGATTGCTACATATGTAGGATGCAATCTGAGATTATGATGCTGAAAGTGGTCAAAGACTCTGTTTTCATCCCAGGTCTCGATTTTGTCAAGCAAGAAGTTGGGAGTTTGGAGATATACTTCACATATTGATTGTCACTACTTCAAATAGGTCTCTCTCAAAGATACAGATATCGATTTTGATCAAGGTATAGTGTATGTGGTCAGGCTGGATGAAATTGTTGGGGCCATGGTTACTCTCAGTAAATTTGCAATGTTGGAAGAGTATTTTGAAGAGTTTCTGGCACCATCATTGTGATGGCTAAATAGACAATGGTATACTACTCCTTCTCTCATTACCCATTGAGAAGTGCTAGATATTCTAGATATTCCTAGTCTCTTTTAGTGGCTGCTCTGTGGCTCCATCATTGGCACAACCCTCTGTCTCTAGTTTCCTCTCTATCAACTCCTTCTCATCATCATCATTATCCATATCCTCGAGATTGACATTATTCTCCTTGAACTTCTCTCTCATCTGCACAAACATTACATTGACAAGACCCTTCTATTGACAAGACCTGATACCCTTCCATTGACAAGACCTGATACCCTTCCATTGACAAGACCTGAGACCCTTCTATTGATGAGACCCTTCCATTGACAAGACTCTTCCATTGACAAGACCCTTCTATCGACAGGACCCTTCTATTGACAAGATCCTTCCATTGAGAAGACCTTTCCATCAACAAGACTCCTTCATTAACATTGATCACTAAGATTTCATTAACAAGGTACCTTGCCAAGATCCCTCATATCTCTCTTGCCAAGATCAACCTGCCCCTCTGCTGATATCCACCCTTGCCAGATCAATATTCGGAGTAATCTTCTCTTCTCTCATACCTCTCATCCTAAAGTCAGATCAGAGAGAGCTTACCTACCATTGCTCTGAATGTCCATGGGTATTCATGTCTCAAGGTGAATTGACACAACATCATCAACATATGCATCCTATTTCTCATATACTACTATTTCCATTGCATCTAACCAACATACATCATGAAAGTACTAGTGATTCGAATACTGCCAGTCCTGATGATTTTGAAGACACTGTGATGAACAATGACATTTTGATAAGCCAATCTCTTGGAGAATTGCCAGTATATTTTAGTGATGAGTCTGAGTCTGAGTCTGAGTCTGGGCTATCATTTGGTAAAGAGGTAGATGATATTAATAATAGTGATGATTTAGTTGAAATCTATAATAATCTGATACAACTTCCTGAGATAATTCAGTTTGCAGACACTCTTCCTCACTCTAATGCTGGATATATATATAATATTCAAGGAGAAAGCTCTATTGTTTTTGCAATTCAAGAACAGAACCACCAACTCTATAGTAATCCATATTATCCCTGGACTAGTAAGAATGAGCTTTGGTTATCAAATTTCTTATTCTTCAAAGCAAAGATGTCAATTGGAGTAGCTGACGAATTTATGGATGCCATCAGAAAACGTCACGTGGCTATAGAGGGTCTGGATGTCTTGAGATCACAGCAGATATTAGCAAAGGCAGACAATGCAACCTATGTACCAGTATGTATTATTTGAATGCTGAAAAATGACTTTATTGAGCTCTATTGACAAGGATTTAGCAGTGAGACATATTCATATTAATTTGAATATATATAATTATTTTATAGCAAAAAGATTACACTTCTTCGAAATCATAAAACATGGGCTGGAGAGTACACCCTCTATTACAGAAACCCTCTAGAGGTTATCCAGAGCCTTTTTTGCAATCCTCTCTTTAAAGATGATATGATTTATGCACCTGAAAATTTTTTTTATTCAAATAGAAAGTGCCTCTATTCTGAAATACATTGGAGTGATTATTGGTAGAAGACTCAGATATGTCTAAATTATTTTTTAAATTTTAAATTATAAAGCTCCATATGGACAGGATCAATCACAACTGAGTGGATGTGGTTCAGGCTGATATATACCACTGAGAGATCAAATGGTGCACTTCCATCACTACAAGCAACCTCACAATGTTGATGTGACCAATCTGCATAGCAATGAACAACAGCATTGATATCCACTCTGAACTCACCTTACAACCTTGATGTACCTGTTCTGTATAGTAATGTGAATTGGCATCCCATTGATATTCTTGGTATTGGCATTGGTATCTGTCCTGAACTTGGCCAAGAGAACCTTTACCAGATCAATGTGCTTGTTACATTAGATTGGCCTCAACTATGTAGAGCCTTAGTAATTTATACTTTATAGAATGTTTCTAATATTATATATATATTTTAACTCAATAAGATACCTTACCTATTGGTGCAACTCTCATTCCAATCCTCTTGGGAATTGATGAGATAAATGTGAATAATGTTGGTAGAATGTCTGTTGTACATATAGTCAGCATGCCTACATTCTAGCAGCATACTTTCCTACCCCAGATGCTACTGGAATGGAAGAAAATCAAACAGCATTTACAGAGGCTAGGAGGCTGCTTTATCATCAATATATGTATGCGAACAATTCTCTCAGAATTAGATGATGCAACTGAAAGGTATTTATCCTTATATTAAAGTATAATTGTTTTTGATATTTTAATTGCATATTTTTAATATATTCTATATATTATTTATAGGGGAAGATTTTGGAAAATTCAGATGGACAAACTTGGCACTGCTTTCTAGTTGTCTTTGGATTTCAAGTAGACTATCCAGAATCACAGATGCTCATCTTGATATGACAGACCAATGTATGTCCAATATGTATGGCTGGAAAATCCAATTTTGGAGATCTCTTAAAGAAGTACCAGATGCAGATACCTGAGCATGCAATATACCTATATAATGAAGCAAACCATCTACAAGAAACTGGAGCTATTACTGATGCAAACAAGTTTCTTCAGCAATATAGTCTAGTTTATTTAGAGGTAATTTATTTTTGTTATCTGCAGATGTTTTAATAGTTAGAGATATAGACCACAGGCTGCAGAAGGACAATGACAGAGTGATACCACTACACCTAGCAATGGAGATGATGAATATTGAAATTATGAGATTACTTGTGGAGTTTAGAGCAGATATCAATGTCAGGAATAACCACAGATTGATGCTGCTTCACATCACTAGAAAGAATGAGGATGTTGAGGCTATAAAGTTTCTCATGACTGAGTTCAGGGTAGATGTCAATGTCAAGAGTAATGATGGATTGACTTCACTGCATAGAGTGAGCACCTCAAGGTCATGAAGCTGTTTGTGGCCAAGTTCACAGTATCATCTTGCTATATAAAATGATAATATCGAAGTTGTGAGGCTTCTTGTAGTTAACTATAGAGCAGATACCAACTTTAAGGATAACAACAGATGGGCACTGCTATACCTCACTGTACAGAAAGGGAATATTGAATTTGCAAAGCAGCTTATGAGCAAGTTCAATATGGATGCTGGCACAAAGGACATCTACAGACAGATACCCCTCCCTGGGGCTACAAATATATCTTGCTGGTCTTTTTCAGCAATTTGCTGGATGGGTAATACTATCCAACAGCATTGGTCTGATGATGCAGATGCCCTCACTAAGTTTTGCAGCAGGCCTTCAGATGAGCATAATACTCAGACCCATCAGAAGAGGCTCAGCAAGTAGATAGCTAAAGAAATCCTCGAGTTGCTTGCCCCCATGTGGCAGGATATCATCATTAAGGTGAAGAATTATCAGGACTGCACCTCCTGGCACCTTCCTGAGCATAGAAAGCAGCAGTACAGAGATATCAAAGAGTTACTTCCTTATACAAATGACAGACTGCAGGCTGTAGACCACAGACTGCAGACTGTAACTACAGACTATAGATCATGGACTGCAGACCAGATCAGACCAGACTACAGACTATTAACTATTCGGATTTGATTAAACTGAATTTATTCAGAGCCCTATTAATAATTTGCTACCCCTGATAACTGGATATACTAATTAGTTAATTTTTTTTTTTTTTTTTTTTTTTTTAAAAACAGTCTGTAGAATCTCCCAAGAACTAATATATATAATATATATGCAACCATAATGTCTGATCTGCTTCACCAAATCAAGCAAGGAGTGTGGAAGCACTTAATTGAATGGTTTCGAATTCTTTTACAACATTATAATTTAGTTTGTGACTCAAACCAGTATTTTGATAAATTGGATAAGCAAATTACTCTAGTTCCTACTTCTTGGATATAAAGAACTTTTCATATGGAATTCAGAATATGTAACAAATAACTGCTGGAGAGTATACAGACATTATGAAGGTATCTTAAATTTTAATATTTAATATTTATTTATTATATAGAGTTATTTATTAATAATTATCTATTTTATTATACTAGGTATTTCTCCCATGTGCACAAGGTTTCTTTATAGAAGAGGAAGCATTAAGGGCTATAGCAGCTATCTGAGCCTTTATTAATTAGTATATGATCATTTTATTACCAGTATTGACAGAGAAATTTCTAGAGGATGCAGACCAACTTCTTAAAGAGTTTGATAAGTTCAAGGAAGAATTCCGCAAGATTGGATGCTCTGTGGATATTCCCAAGTATCATTCTCTACAGCATTATGATGAATACATCAGAGATTTTGGAGTACCAGAGAATTTTGATAATGAATTTACTGAGCATCAGCATATAAAACATGGCTATGATCCTTACCAGGCATCTAACAAGTGTGATGCAATACTGCAGATGGTACATTATATTCACTGATATACTGCACTATAATTGAAGCATCAATACTTAGAGAGTCAGAATATTTCAAGCTTCAAATCACCTTACTCTGCTCCTCAACACTTTCTTTCAAGATGTTCATTGGCATCTCAGATCAATAATTTGATGAACATTGCTACTGTGAGTCGTGACTATAATTTAAAAGAATTGGAACTTGATATCCAAACATTTCTCTATAATTTGGAATTTTCGCCAGATGAGGGATGAAGGCATTATGTCAAGAAATGCAAGCTTCCAGAGCTGACCAACCAACAGGTATGTTTAATTATTCACATGGTCACAATATAGATTGGTTATAGTTCTAGTGAAAAAGCTATTACAATGGAGAATGGCATTCTGGTACCTTGGCTGAATGGGACAGTTGTTCTTCTCATCATCATTGGCAGGGGCAGAGATGTCATTGCTGGCATGTCTCTTAGCCTTTTTGTAGATTGGGGTCTCATTTGGAGGCAAGACAAAGATGTTTTCCTAATTATTATACTCGAAGTCCTTCACCATGATTACAGATTGTTCAGCAAGTCCTCTCAGACTTGCCAGGTGGGCTCTTTGAGCTGCTCTGGCTGCATCCGAATCATCATGAATATTGTAACTTTGACCATGATCTGGATGAATTTCTTCACATCTGACTAAGATGAAATTATACAGGCAGTTGTAGAAGATGGGGGACAGAAAGTACACATAATGACATTTAGACCCATCTTGATCTATATGATAGTCAATCTGTCTAGACCTCACTGGATCTATCCCAACTGTTCTGAATGCAATATGCTGCTCCTATAATTAGTATTATACTGACATTATCTTTAATTTTTAACTTTATAGATTACATTGTTTCAAAGCTTAAAGCTGACAGTTCAAGATATCTGGGATAATGACAGCCTCACTCATCATGTGTGCTGATGTAATCCCTCATTTCACAAATATCAGTGATATGACTGGGTTGCACTTTTCAATACACAGATCAAGAAGAATGAAAGAAAAAGTGATATCTCTGATCTTAGTATTGGTCAACTCCAGCTGTTATTTGAATTCCAATATGAGAGTGATATATTCTATCTTGCATATATATAGCACTTTACAAGATAGGAACCTCATGATGAAGAGACTGGAATGTGGGTATGGGAGTACACAAATATATTTGAGGTTATTTCTATCACTGAAATTATATATCATGTTCACTTTATTTCTTTTTTTGAAATCCAAAGCAGTGCAAAAGATGCTCTTCAAGTTAATAGAGATACTTATGACTTTGATTGTTTTCTTCTCAACCACCACAGTGATAGATTTGTATTCTTCAATTTCAACTAAAACAATTTGTAATTCCTTATGTATTGTAATATAATCTAGTATTTGCCATCATATATGTAGAATATGTATAATGCCAGGCTTACAGGTATATCATTTGGGAGCACAGAGCATTTGGGGTGTACTTCAAACTTGAACAGATCAGTCTGCATTTGGGCTAAGTTAGGGAATATGAGGTGGTGAAAAGTTCCCTGTCCACGAAATTACTAAGACAGGTATCATATATCATTTTCTCATCTCAGTAAATATTAAGGATGATAGGAACCAGGCAATAGTCATTACTTTGTATGAGATTTTGTTTGATGCATTGATACTGAACCATTTTTTTAAGGAATGAAGTCTCAAAGGTCATGTTTTCTATTCTCTAAAAGGTTGTATGAATTATTCTACAGTCACTGGTATCTGAACAACTGTGGAAGTTCCATCATAGTATGGGCTGGGGAATGGTAGCAGTAGAATGAAGGACTAGAGGCAATGGTGATGATGGTTCTTTGATTTAATGGGAGATATCCGAATCAGAGATACATATTATCAAGAAAGAAGATATAGGTGTAAAAGACCTGGCATAGAACCTAGCATTGATACATTTGTATATCTGAATATATTGTTCAGGGAGGCTAGATTTTTCGAATATACATGATCATATCTAGATATATCTGACTCTATCTGCAGCCAATTTAGATATCAGATATATGTAGATATTCAAGGAATGAATCCTGTTACCTATTTGAGTATCATCAATTCTGTTGAAATTCTATTTCCTGAAGAAGAAGAAGAGCCCATAGAATAGAGTGACCCTAGTATAGACAATGAAGGTGATGGAACAGGTATAGATACAGAAACAGCTTATACTTATTGAGATGATGACTGAAGAATAGTCTGGGACAGACTATCCTTCAGTGGGGGCTGATGTAATAGACCAAAATATACCACCCGAATTATAACTTAGCCAGATGATGCAAACAATTAGCATACTTAACCAGATGACATAGGCTCCTAGCATGACATCCAGTTTATCATAGTTACTCATGCTGCCATACTTATAATTAGCCAGACATACCAGATAGGATCTGTTTACCTGTACAGACTCTGTACATCTGCCATAAGTAGCAGATCTATAGTTAGCCACATAGCAACTAACTTATATAAATTACCCCAGAGACAAGAGTGAATAAACCTCAGTCCGAAATACAAATACCAAAGAAGCCTCTAAAGATTGAGCATTGGTCCCCTTTCCACTCTGGTCCACTTTCTGATACAAAGCTTGAAGATTTTGCCACCAAGTTGGAGTGAAGAACTTCACCACCTTTGGAATTATTGGTACACTTGCCAGACTAAGCCAGTTTTCCACCAAGTTCAGGGAAGAACTTTGCTACATTCCCAGAGAGCCCACCTTTCTTACCACAAGCCAGTCCCTTGATGCAACTTCGCAGTGATCTGTTCACACAAATGAAGCCAGTCTAGACGTAACTTGCTAAGAACCCGAGTTATTTCCCAGAAGCCGCCGATTCAGGAAGAATCTGCGCCATTCGAGTTATCCGAGTTATCCGCCGTTTCTAAGTTATCCACCGTATTCCCAGTTGAAGCCACCAATTTAGAAGAATCCATGCCACCCAAGTTAATTCCCAGTTGAAGCCGCCGATTTAGGAAGAATCCGCGACATCTGAGTTATTCATTGTTCCCAGTAAGCCTAATACAGAAGAATCCATACTATTTTCTATTCCCAGTGAGCCAAATCGAGTCATTCGCCAGAAATCGCATACTTTTGGAGATCGTCGTACTACACAAGAGATCGCCACGCAGAAATCGCGTACTTTTGGAGATCGTTGCGATCGCCATGCAAAAATTGCATACTTTTGGAGATCGTCGCACTACACAAGAGATCGCCACGCAGAAATCGTATACTTTTGGAGACCGCTGTCACCCAGGAAGGAAACCACTCGTGCTATACACAAATTCTGCCAATTCCCAGTTGACCCAAGAAGGAAACCCATTCACAAATCGCTGCTACACTCAGAGAACTGTCCCAATTAGGAAATTGACATATAAATCACTTGCAGATATCAAGCTTTGACTATTATACCACTAAACACCAAGGACCTCAGGAATTTTAGAACATTTTGTTGCTTTTTGACAAAGTAACTGGGGGCTCAAGCCAAACTACATCAACCCCCAATCTTGTAATTTGCCTCCATTGAGCTGGCACGTTACACTATATATAGACTAAATATTTTATAATTTAAATTTTAGAGGGTTTTAGATTTATTTACTAGTTCTTAATAAAATAGAGGTTAGCTAGATTTCTAGAGTTTCTTAAAATAATTAAAATAATTTATATAGTATGATATATGGTATGAAATTGAAACAGAAAATAGACATTTGATCACAGTATCTGAATCTAATTCTCAATATAGTATAGAATATAAATAGCAGTCATAGAACCTTGCTACTAGTGAATATCTTGTTACTAGTGAATATCTTGCTACTAGTAAATACTTTGCTATTAGTGAAATGACTCATAATATAGCCACCTTATAGCTAGCAAACTTGTATAAATAACCCAGTATCTTAGAGTGAATAAACCTCAGATTGAAATAGTTTCAAGCAAAGAGAAAGCAAAGGATCTAGTAAGCCTGTAGGCAGATATACTTCAAACTCACCCATTCCTGTATCTCAAGGACCCTAGAGAGTCAAAGAAGATCAAGTTTTTAAGATACAGAAATCCAATATACTTCTAAGGTTAAGTATCTACTATATTATAACTTGGGGCCCATTGGCTGATAATTCAAGATGAATCCTTACTTTTAAGCTGAAAAATGAACAACTACCAGACTGCTATACAGACCATCATGTCATACATAGTGTTTGTCTGCTATTAATTGCTTATTCCAGTTATTAGCCTCATTTTTATAAACTGTCAGTATTGAACAATAGATACTCTGCAAAGGACCACATTGTTGAGTTAATAGCCAGGTCACTCCTTAGTTCAAGGGACAATATTATAAGAATTAATCACCAAAAATACTGAACAAACCACTATGCAAAGGACTGCTATGGAGAATTGAAGATATGTTATATATGAACCACCAGAGTTAATTATTTGAAGAACACTACCCACTATAAATAAACTACCCAAGATGACATTTGAATAGACTGCCACATGACATATAAATAGACTGCTGTCACCTGCCACTTTTGAAGATATAACCCATCCCACAACATATAATTTATAAGCCTGAAAGCTGTCCTGCAACATATGAACACTGCCTATCATATATGGTGTTTATCTCTATACCATCTACTGTTAATTGGTTGTTCTGGTTGTCAGCCTCGTTTCTGTGAACTATCATCAGTATTGAACAATAGATGCTTTGCAAAGAACTGCATAATTGAGTTAATAGCTGGGTTACTCCTTAGTTTAAGAGACAATGTTATAAGAATTAATCACCAAAATACCAAATAAACTACCATATAAAGGACTGCCATAGAGAATTAAAAGATATCATATAAACTGCCTGAGTGAAGAATGCTGTTATTCAACTTTTGATGATATATGAACACCTGCCTGACCTTTGAAGATACCATCATCTGACTTTTGATGACATACAAACACCTGCCTGACCTTTGAAGATACTGTCATCTGACTTTTGATGATATATAAATACCTCCTGATATACAAACACCACCCAATTTTTGAAGATACCATCACCCAACTTTGGAATATATCATCTGACCTTAGATAACATTCTGAATTAATTATTTGAAGATTTTTAGGATCTTAAAAAACATTTTGACAATCACTTGAATACAATATTATAAACAAGTCTATACAAGGGGAATAAACATATAAACATTATAATGTAAGAATTTGAATAGGTATTTTTGTGTCAAAAATAATCTATTTAGAGAGAAGATATGACATATAATATGAAATCAAAACAGAAAATAGACATTTGATCATAGTACCTGAACCTAATTTCCAATATAGTATAGCAATATAAATAGCAGTCATAGAATCTTGTTACTAGTAAATACCTTACTACTAGCAAATACTTTGCCATTGGCAATATGACTTATAACATAGCCACCTTATAGCTAGCAAACTTATATAAATAACCCAGTATCTTAGAGCTAATAAACCTCAGATCAAAATAGTTCAAAGCAAAGAGAAAGCAAAGAAACTAGTAAGCCTGTAAATAGATACACTTCAAACTCACCCACCCCTGCATCCTGAGAACTCCATAGAGTCAAAAAAGATCAAGTTTTCAAGATACAGAAATCTGACATACTTCCAAGGTTAAGTATCTACTATGTTACAATAGATATCATTACTAAGAACTTAGAGAGATATATATATAATAAGAGACTTATTGTTTTTCTTTTATTATTGAACTGAAACTAATCTATATAGATTTGGACTAAGTAATAGAGACTACATTAGATATAACTTAAGTTTAGCTGTTATCAAAATATTAGTTACTATATTTATATTTAGAAGGTCATTTGTTTAGACTCTGATTAAAATATAAGTCATTATATTAAATAATACTTTACTAAGTTATAATTATAGTAGTCTAATATTCAGAGAGTTTGGTATATTATTTTCTACTAACTACTAACTCAGTTATTATCATATTTATCTATTTATATACTATTAAATTATTTATAATATCAATATTTAATTATATAATTACTCTATATATTGTGGCATTGTGATATATATATCTTGCTTATAGAATGTACTGCTTAATGTGCCACTTCATTATCTTATATATTATTTATCTTTTTATCTAATAATGTTCTGGTTCAATGTTCAGTTCAACTACTGTTCAATTTATTTATATTTCTTATTCATATCAAGTTGGAGTTCATGTGTCATTGAAGTTCATATATTACAAGTCATTGGTCATATAACTAGATGTTCAGAATGGCAGAAGGTAAAGTATATATATTGCAGATTCTGATATACTGATGATTCTATTCTATATTTGGCTAAACTATAATATACTTATATGGAGGATAGTACTAACTAAATTGGATAAGACTGAAATATTTTTGTTTTGTACTACTGGTAAAGAATGTTGATCTCTGGCTTAAAAGGCATATTATTCTTCACTAGTGGCAAGCAAATTACGTTCTACTCTTCAAAGTATGAAAGTGCTAGTCAGGAGGTGAGGAGATAGAATAG
The DNA here is from genome assembly GCA_003990745.1 of Jimgerdemannia flammicorona. NCBI lineage: Eukaryota > Fungi > Mucoromycota > Endogonomycetes > Endogonales > Endogonaceae > Jimgerdemannia > Jimgerdemannia flammicorona. Next base: position 1,009 of record RBNI01000524.1, on the reverse strand, counting down.
TAACTAATTATCTTCAATGATGTTTTCTAACTCTTGCATAGCTTGAAGGCAGACTGAAGACTGATAGATTCTTTATTATTCTTCTTCTTGAGATTCATCAGTTTGGACATCTTGAGATACAATAATAGTTTCAATAGCAGAGTCTTAGTGTTTTTCTTTTTCTTGAACAGGAGCTTCTGGGACTTCTTAGTTCAGTTCTCATATAATGTAATGTGATATTTAACTGATGGAGTGGTGGGTAGTTATAGTAGCTCCTACAGGTACTTCAATGATAATGGGTAGTCTTTTGAAGATTTCTATAAAACATATTAGATGGTCTTGATAGTTGTCTCAAAGTAAGGTAGTATGGAAGCCTGGCAGAGTTGGTTCAGTTTATTGACTTTCTACAGTAATATAGTTGCTCTTAATATAATTAGTGACTTCAGCTTCTATTCAATTGACTTCTTCAGTAGTAAGGCAGACTATATTCCTAATGATAACTCCTTATAAGTAAGCTATAGCCCAGAATATATAATGGAAGATTTAGTGGATACAAAGGGCTCTCTTGATCAGTCAGTTGGTGGTTAATAGTTCAGTAATGAGGTCTTTCTAGTTATCTTCTTGGGTTTTATTATAAAGGTAGTATCTAATTTCATACTTATATTATATGGTCATTCAGTCAGTAGTATTCTTAAGCTGCTGGATCATTATATAGTGGTAGTTAATAAAATATCTAAGGTCTTCAGTATAGAAGTTCAGATACTCAGTTGTATCAGGGTACCTGATAGCTATTTTGATAATATTGAGAACAAGACTCTTCAGACTTGGTAAAGGAGTACTATGGTGAGGTTTGGTGGCAAGGATATGTGAACAGAGTGGTGGGAGGGTGGGAATTGTATTCGATAGAGTGGTGTTTCATTGAGAAGGGGTAGGGGAGAGGGGTCCCCCTAGGGGGATTGGATAGGGGGTGGGCTCATTGTATTATATAGGATAGATGGAGTAATAAAGAATGAGTCCAAGTGACTATAAA
>RBNI01000523.1:0-29809 GCA_003990745.1 Jimgerdemannia flammicorona | reverse complement strand
TTTTTTTTTTTTTTATAGTCTCTTGGACTCCTTTATTATGAACTATCTAATGCAATAACAAAGAACCACAAACCACTACTAGCATCATAAATATACAGATGCAGAATTCTTCAACTAACTCCTAATAATAATATAAGGAAGGGCCCTTCAGCCCACACCTTCTTTCCACCTCACCCCCTTCTCACTAAGTATGAGGCACCCCTGACTCCTCTGGACAATGTCTAACACCTTCTTCATGGCCCCCAACTGGTGTCTCTTCCCCTGATACCACCACCCTTGCACTACTTCCAAGAGTAGCCCCTTCCACTGCTCCACCAATTCTCCAATTCTCATCCAAGGATCTCTCTCAAACACCCATCACCAGTGCACTGCCATAAGTACCCAGATGCCGATAATCCAACCCAGGCCTCCCCAGATGTCTCCAATTTCTCCCACCAGTTGACGCTTGATCACCCAATAAGTGGGGCCCCCAGTCTGCTTACTCTCTTCCCCCCAATATCCTTCTAATATCCACCAAAATTCTTCAACTCCTGGACAAGCTGCCAGAACATGCTCTGGTATCTGCACTACTCCCCCATCCAGCTCACAACACCACTCACATTCCCTTACACCTTCCTCCACCATCCACCCTGTCCTATACCCCAGCATGATATTTCTCCACAAAAATTGCCACCATACCATCCAGAACTTAAGTGGGACAATCTTGAGCAGTAAGGTCCCCCAACCCCAAATCTAACCCCACTCCCACTCTTCTCCAAACCCAGCCTTCTGCTAACCAACTGGCCACCTCTCCAGTGGACCCATCCGGATCCACTCCATCACCCCAGTTAAAGAGTATTCTACCAATGAGTGGCCACCAATATGAATTCCACTAAAATGCCACCATCACAGATCTTCTTTCTAGATGACTACTCTATTAGAGATAATGTCATTGATGGTAATGTTATTGAAGACTATTCAGATAGTATCTAAATCTATAGATAGCTTAGTAGTTATTAGTATAGTTAGATTAGTCTCATATAATATAACTGTAAACTAACTCAGCAAGATACTAAGTACTACATCTATATTCAGCATAGTTCAGATAGTTTCTCATTAGTATAAATACCCCCTCTCCCAGACCTTAGAATCTCAGACTTGAACAATCCAAATACACAACAACTTCTGAATACTTCCCCACAATACCTTTTTTTTTTTTTTTTTTTTTTTTTTTAATAGACTCACAGTTCCATGGATTTTTATTGGAAGAGAACCTAGACTATATAGGCCAAAACCCTCCCCTACCACCCACCAAACAATATCCCCCCATTAACCTAGGCTACTAAATTGTCCAGCAGTCCCACCACTCTAGCTATATCTGTCAAACACCGGCTACGTCAACTCCCATGACATAGACTAGACTTGTCTGCTCACCAGGGCTGGATCATCATTTACACGTGAGAGCACACCTATGCATCGGATCTAGCAGCATCAGGACTGAATAAAGAATAGCCCCCTGAACCTCAAAAGAAAGCCTGAGGCAAAGAAAAACCTCCCAACTAACCAACAGAGAGCAAAGTGGATTCAAAGCGGGTGAGTAAAGGACTTATATGCAGCACCTTCCTCAAAGGACTTACATATGGGCTAGGGCCTGAAGAGACCCCACTCCCACTCCCCAAGCCTGCGGGCCTCGATCACATTGCCATGTCAGCTCCTGGTTCCAGTCAGGTACTGCCAAATGAGGAAGGTCCCACTCCCCAAGTCTGTAGGCCTTGATTACGTTGCCACATCAGCTCCTGGTTCTAGTTGGGTACAGCTAGGATATCAGCCCCTGCACCACCCCACCCCACCCCCCACCAGCCAATTGAAAGGCCCCACTGAAATATTATCCACCCCAGCCCTGATGACCACCCCCCCACTGGTTCACCATAATTGCCCTTCCTCCTATCTGTGATGGCCATCTCTCCTCCCATCCCAACATCACCCAAAAAGTAGTCACCTACACCAGAACCATGCTTGCTGAGAAGCTCGCCAAAGTCAGAGGGCCCCACCACAGGTACCAAGGACCTGCAGGTAACCTACACTGAGCACTTGATGCCCAAGGTTGGCCGACTCTCTATATAGCCCAAGATATACCGAGACAGTACCTTATTGATGATGGCAAAAGGAAGAAGGCACTGCACCAAAATGGATGCACTTTAGATACAGCTGAAGATACCAGAAACTACAAAAAAGTGGAGAAGACACCAATCTGACACCAATAAAGGAGCAACTCAACACCATTGCCCTCCTCCCACCATGCCCATGCAGGCATAGCAAACCAACCCGAGGTAGAGGGGGTAATAATAGGGGAAAGGGGACTCAGAAGGTTGCCTACCAAACCTTGTGACTGGTAAGGTAGCAGAGAAAGGAGCCCTCTGCTTCCCCACAATACCTCTTCACAATTACTCCTAGTATAGCAATATCATGAATAGTGAATAAACCTATTTAATAACCCACAAACCACTCTTAAGTAAATCTGCACCCTATTAGATCTTACTCCTAACCCTATCATGAAATTTCCTAATTAGATATTATCTGCAGTGATATACCAATTCAACTAAGCTGTTCTTAGTTTTTTGAACTTTCTGAAATATAGAAAATCCTGAACATTCAGAACTAGTCCATAAAAGGACTTTGGTTAAGATGTTAATCTGATTTAGAAATCAATAAGTATAAAAGATATACTCTATATAAAATTGATCTTGACCTAAAGAAAATGATCTTCCAGAATATCCAGAACTTCCAGAAAACCCTTCTAGAACTATATAATGGTACTTTAATTAGTAACTCTCTTACAGTAATACTGAAATTTATTCTTAGTAATATCTATATTTCTTAAATTATATATATTATAATTAAATTTGATTACAAAAAAAAGATATTTTAAAAATTTTATAAAAATTGAAATATATATATAGTTTTATTATAAAATATTAAGTTAAATATATAGTTACTTAGTTAATAGAAAATGCTTTCAATAAATTAAATTAATTTAAATTATATTGAGATTTAATTTAATTTAAAATTAAGAGTCAAACTTTAAAATATAATAACTAGTACTCCCAAATAAATCAAATAAATTTGAATTGAATTGAATTGAGGGTCATTCAAATCAAATTGAGAGTCTGATTTGAACCTTATTTTTTGAAATATAATAACTTGATAAAAATATATCCAAATTTAATAATCTTTAGCTTATTAGATTCTTATTATATAGGGAAATCTAACAAGCAAAATATCATTAAATTTGAATGTATTTTTGTCAAGTTATTATATTTTGAAAATAATATTCAAATTGAATTTCAAATCAAATTAGACTTGATTGAATTCATTGAGGGTACTAATAATAATTTAACCAAAATATATCTAAATTTAATAATCTTTATTATATAATAAATAGTACTTCTAAATAAATTGAATTAAAGTTTTTTAATTTAAATTAAATTAGATTTAAATTAGATTAAAGTCTGATTTGATTTAATTTAAAATTAAGAGTCAAACTGAGGAGAAAGAAGGCTCAGTGGGAGCCAAGGGAGTAAACTCAGAGCCAGTGTCAAAGCAAACAGAAGATATGTATGTGGAAAAGCATGTATAAGGGAGATGAACAAAGAATGTAACTGAATTTGTATCAGCCATTTATTGCCATGCAAAAGTGCAGTCCTTATATACAAAATACGATGTCCCAAAAGGGAGGACGTGCCACAACTTGGGGCGAATCGAATTAAGAACCACATGACTGCTGGAGATAAGCAGAGATAAAGGGGGAGCCAATCCCAGTTGCAGGATAAAAATCACAAATAAACACCAACAAAACAAATCCAAATTGAGATTAAAAAACATCCGCAGACCCCGGAGGGGTGAGTGCGAGTGAGGAGTGAGGCCAAAATAGAGCGAGCTGCAGTGAGCCCGAGCGAAGTAAGGGGCCGAAGGCAGTGGAGGGGAGTGGAGTAAGGCTGAGACCCCGGAGTGAGTGTGAGACCCCGGAGGGGGCAAGGATGTTTTTTAATCTTCTCCGACAGAGTCGGAGGCACCAGAAGGTGACGAAAACGCAAAACGAGAGCGATGAATTAAAGAAGAATCAGAAGGAAGACACGAATGAGCAATCAGAGGGCATCGAGAAAGAGACAAAAGTCTATGGCAAGAAAGAGAAGAGTGCAGGACAGTGTCAGGGCGTTGAGCAACCCATCGAGTATGATCAAATGGTACAACAAGAATCGGGAGTGGGAAGGAAGAGGGGGTACAGAGTGGGTAAGGGGGGAGGGAGGGGAGAGAGGGGGGGTAATGGGGAGAGAGAAGGGAAGAGCAAACAACAGACCATTCAACTGAAGCAAGAAGATCGCGAACAATAGAAATTGAGTAGGCATGATGATGGACAATGAAGTTGCCAAGAACCCGAACAGCAGACACCCAATCAGAACGACGGGAGCAGCATAAAGCAAGACAACGAGCCTCACCATGAATGCATTCAAGAAGAGTGTGATGAGGATGATTGGACAAGAAGTCAGGGAACTGTTGAGAATAAGGAAAACGAGAATATACAACAGTTCAAAAAGGAGAAAGAGAAATGAAAAGGTCCAAAAAGGGAATACTAGTCATACCACACACCCAAGTAATAGAATGATGGGGAGGGTAAACACCCAAGAATACATTAGGGATATCAACACTAGTAACAGCAAAGACAATGAAGTCATCAATATATCGGTGAAAGAAGATATCCTCAGCTCGGAATGCAACAGACAGAGGTGAAGAGAAATCACATATCACATGAAGTTCATGAGCCAGGCCAACAAGGTTGGCAAGAGTGGGGGCACAATTTATTCTCATGGCAATACCAGAGATCTGGTGAAAACAGCCAAGGGCCGACTCAAAAAAATTAGAGCGGCAGACAAGGAGTGTGAGCTCAACAATGGAAGCCAACGAAACCAGGAAATCCAAAGGAAAAACAATGGAACCTAAGAAATGAAGACAATCATCAATCTCGTTAAAATGAATAGCAGTATAGAAGGAAGAGAAGTCACCAGAGGCCAAGTGGGAAAAACGATGAACAGGCACAATGGTGGAGCAGAGAAGGGCGAGCTCCTGGGTGTCATGAAGAATAGTGAACTCAGGCCCAAGACAGTGCTGAAGAAGAGCCATCCAGGAGAGAAAGAAGTGGGAAAGCCACTTCAAGATCTCGGTGGTAGGTGAACAAAAAGCAGCCGTAATAGGATGCCAAGCCGAAACAGGCTTGTGAACTTTAGGAAGAGCATAGAAAACCAGAAGACGAACATCTAGAGAGGACAAGGAGTCCTAGAAGAAGTTAAAAATGGGGTTCACAAAAGGAAAGTCCAAAAGCGATCTAGCATGAGCAAGAGAAACCCAAAGGGAAGTGAGAACCTCATCCAATCCAAGAGTACTAGGCTCATAAGCCATGGCTCGAAGGAGGGCAGAAAGGCCATCAAGGTAGAGCAATTTAGGAATAAGCGCAAAACCCTGATTCTTATCAGTGACTGTGAGCAAGTGTGAAGGCAGTCGCTTGACTGATTTAAGTGCAGTATACACAGCATGGTCTGAAACCAAGTAAGAGTGAGCACGTCCAGGAATGGACAGCAAGCAAGCCATGTCGAGGAATATGCAGTATGAAGAGACATTGGGAGGGGGGACCCAATTGCTAGGAACAAAATAGCGAGAGGGCATCTCACCATGATCCTGAAAGAAGATGGCAAGGTCAAGAGCGTGACGGAAGCACAAGAGACGAGCCAGATCGGTGAAAGAAAATTGGGAGGGAGTCACAGGAAAAACGAAGCGAGGATCCAGGGATAAGGCAAAGACTTGAAGGGGAGAAAGGGGGCAGTCAGCCGAAGAAAAAGGAGGGGACAAAAGAACCCCGGAAGAAGAATAAACCCGAAAATTCGGGACAAGCAACTGGGAAAGGTGAAGGGGAGACAGCATGAGGAACCACTCAGGGCATACCAGAAGCGACGATGGAATCCGAGAAGAGACAGGGACACTGGGGGAGAACCAAGCCGGGGGGAAGTTTAAGAGCGGGAGGTCTTCCCCTTCCCTCTGACTTTTTTTGAAGGTGGCGAGCCCGACGAGCGGGAGCATACCCTGTCAGAGTGCCAGACCTTGCAGCCACAGGCTTTTGTGCAGCCCTTGCATTCAGGGGCACAGGAAGAGGAGGCAGAGGAGGAACCGGCAGAGGAAGCGGAGGGAGAGCAGGCAGCCGAAGGGGCAGCAGTGCGGGGAACACTACCATGGGGGCAGACAGACTTAGCCAGGTGCCAGTAGACATGGTGGAGGTGACTGGAGCAGACAGCACAAGGTCAAGCCCCAACAGGGTGAGAGCTAAGTTGACGGCCATGCTTGGGGGCAGGGGGAACAGAGGAGGAAGCCTTGGCAGGTGAAGGGGACCGAGAAGAGGCCAATGAAGCCTGGTTGGGCTTGGCGGGGGTCTTGGCGGGGGTCTTGGAGGGGGCCTTGGTGGCGGCGGCAGCGAAGGAACGAACCTCAGCACGAGCAGCGGCACGAGCTTTGGCACGAATGGCCTCGAAGACCGAAACCTCGGGGAAGGCAGGGAGGGGAGCAGTGGCGGTGGCGCGAGCAGCAGCGGTGGCACGAGACGACTCTTGCTCATGAAGATGAGCAATGAAGGAGGTGCCGGTGAGGAGGAAGTGACGCATAGCATTGATATCGGTGGCAACCAAAGGAACTTCATGGATGGCGAAGCCACAGAAGGAGGCAGCATCTGAGAGGCGAGAGGAGGCGAAGGCCACAAAAGTAGCACAGGCACGTTGAAAGGAGGCGGAAGTGGCAGCAGCAGCAGTGGCAGCAGCATCAGCGGCGGCGAGCTTAGTGGTGGCAGTGGCGGCACAAACCTCTTCAGAGAGGGCTTAGTGGCAGGCCTCGGGGAGAACAGAGTAGCGGACAGCGGGTGGAGCAACAACATCAATATCACAGCAGAGACGAGCCTCCTTGGCAGAGAGGGCAAGAACCGACCGGAACTGGGAGAGAAGCGGACGACCAGAAGGATGAAGGTCCAGAGGAAGAGAGAGAATGGCAGACGAGATGTAAGACTCAAACGAAACAGTGGCGGGGGTAAAGGTGGGGGGAGGAGGAGGAGGAACCTCATCTATAACTTCGTTGACGAGGACGGAGGCCCCAAGGGCAGGCGGTACAGCAGAGGAGGAAGAAGGCCCAGCGGGAGCCAAGGGAGCAAACCCAGAGCCAGTGTCAAAGCGAACGGAAGACATGTGGAAAAGCATGTATAAGAGGGATGAACAAAGAATGTAACCAAATTTGCATCAGCTGTTTATTGCCATGCAAAAGCGTGGTCCTTATATACAAAATATGACATCCCAAAAGGGAGGATGCGCCACAACTCGGGGCAAACTGAATTAGGAACCACATGACTGCCAGAGATAAGCGGAGATAAAGGGGGAGCCAATCCCAGTTGCAGGATAAAAATTACAAATAAACACAAACAAAACAAATCCAAATCGAGATTAAAAAACATCCGCAGACCCCGGAGGAGTGAGCGCAAGTGAGGGGTGAGGCTGAAACAGAGCGAGCCACAGCGAGCCCGAGCGAAGTGAGGGGCCGAAGGCAGCGGAGGGGGAGCGGAGTAAGGCTGAGACCCTGGAGTGAGCGTGAGACCCCGGAGGGGGCAAGGATGTTTTTTAATCTCGATTTGGATTTGTTTTATTTGTGTTTATTTGTGATTTTTATCCTGTAACTGGGATTGGCTCCCCCTTTATCTCCGCTTATCTCCGGTGATCATGTGGTTCCTAATTCAGTTCGCCCCAAGTTGTGGCACATCCTCCCTTTTGGGATGTCGTATTTTGTATATAAGGACCGTGCTTTTGTGTGGCAATAAATGGCTGATGCAAATTCGGTTACGTTCTTTGTTCATCCCCCTTATACATGCTTTTCCACATGTCTTCTATTCGCTTTGACACTGGCTCTGGGTTTGCTCCCTTGGCTCCCGCTGGGTCTTCTTTCTCCTCTTTTTAATCTCGATTTGGATTTGTTTTGTTTGTATTTATTTGTGATTTTTATCTTGTAACTGGGATTGGCTCCCCCTTTATCTCCGCTTATCTCCGGTGGTCATGTGGTTCCTAATTCGGTTCACCCTGAGTTATGGTGCATCCTCCCTTTTGGGACATCGTATTTTGTATATAAGGACTGTGCTTTTGCATAGCAATAAACAGCTGATGCAAATTCAGTTACATTCTTTGTTCGTCCCCCTTATACATGCTTTTCCACATATCTTCCATTCGCTTTGACACTGGCTCTGGATTTGCTCCCTTGGCTCCCGCTAGGCCTTCTTCCTCCTCAAATATAATAACTTAATCAACTTTATTATACTTAGTGCTCTAAATGAGTTGATTTGAATCAAATCTGGATTCAATTTATCATATAATAGTTTAATCAAAACCTTAAATCTAAAACAATCTAAGCTAACTCAGATCAATCTGAATTACTCAATCTAAATCATTAATCTGAATTACTTGATTCAAATTATTCAATCTGAATTTCTTAATCTGAATTATTCAATCTAAATCACTCAATCTGAATTCTTTAATCTGAATCCTTCAATCCAAATCTACTATATAACTTATATATTAGATATATCTATATAAACATATATACAAATATATAGTATATTCAAGTGCTCATCAACTGACTAATTTTTAACAATTTATAGTACTAATGATGCTTCAAGTCAAACATCTTCAATAGTTCCACATATTTCTCATAATCTTCATTCTGAAATCTGGTAATATTATGCTAAAATTAGTAATGAGATTATTTATAGTTACTGCAGATAAATAATATATATATATAATATTGATTTTACTAAATTCAGCCAACTTTATATATTATGTATATAGTCTGAAGTTCAAGATATATAGTAGTTCAACTTTAAATATATACTGATATATAAGAGAAAGATACTTAGATAAAATCAAAAAGAATATAAAAATAAATAAAATTAACTTCTAAGCTATAGTGAGTATAGTTATCTCTCAAAATGTGATTATTTAATCTTTTCATATTAATAACTTTATTTAATTAGTTATATACTTTAATAAAGTTTTAAAATCAGCTTGTTTGCTAGATTGTATATACAGATTAATTATTTACAATCATTAAGAGCAACTAATATATAATATCTTTGACCTTCTCAAGCATAATTTATATCTACTAAGTACTGATACTATTTGTAAGAGAGTTGCTTTTTAGGGTAACCATTACGTAGTTCTGGAAGGGTTTTCTGGAAGTTCGGGATATTCTGGAAGACTGTTTTCTTATGGTCAAGATCAATTTTGTATGGAGTATGTCCTCTATACTTATTGATTTCATGATCGGGTTGACGTCTCAACCAAAGTCCTTTTTTCGGACTAGTTCTGGATGTTTAGGATTTTCCATATTTCAGGAAGTTCAAGAAACTAAGACCAGCTTAGTTGAATTGGCGTATCACTGCAGACAATACCCAATTAGGAAATTTCGTAATGGAGTTAGGAGTAGGACCTAATGGGGAGTGGATTTACTTAAGAGTGGTTTGTGGGTTATTAAATAAGTTTATTCGCTATTTATGATATTGCTATACTAGGAGTAGTTGTGTAAAGGGATATTTGTGGGGAAGTGCTCAGGAGTTATGTTCGGATTGTTCAGGTCTGAGATTCTGAGGTCTGGGGGAGGGGGTATTTATACTAGTGAGAGGCTATCTGGACTATGCTAGATATGGATGTAGCACTAAGTGCTTTGCTGAGTCAGAATATAGTCACATAGTACAATGGTGATCTGACATGTCAAGAGATCATCTGACTGCTGAGTCAGTTCACAGTCACATTGTACAAGGCTAATCTAACTATACTATGACTGCTAAGCTATTTATAGATTTAGGTACTATCTGGATAGTCTTTGATGACATCACTATTGATGACATCATCACTGGCAAAGTCTGAGCAGTTTTCTGACTTCTGATATCATCAGTTTCAAGGTGTCATTACTTCTATCTCTTGCAAGATTAAGGCTGTCCTTGGTGGTAGTAGTTGTACAAGGATAACAGGTCTTGGTTCTCTTTCTTTTTGGTCTGCTGGCGCATTTGTGAGGACTGGCCATTCTCATCTAGGGTGAGAGCTCCCAATGTTGCGGCTGGGGGTTCAAACCTCTCAGAAATGATATTTTCTGTAATCCAAGGCAATTTCTAATAGTAATATCTATCACGTGGATGGCTTGAGATTGGTTTTGATGATGTCGGCTTTCTTGAGTTCAGATGAAGCATCTGTCACTCTCCAATGGAGGTGACATAGATAGAGCGAATGGAGTTGTTCAAATGTATTTTGCTTCTACTAAGTAATGAGGTCTTGTATAGTTATGGTGTATCTTGGTCCTTGAGTTGATAAGTACAGTTCGTGAACCTTTTGGTAGATGAGATAGGGTTTTTCTTGTCTCAGTTTGAGTTTGGTACTTTTGGTTTTCTTTTGTAATAGTATAGTACACCAAACTAGTTATAACAGTTCAGAGTTAGTCTTATGGTTGTAGTACTTCTTCTAGTATTCTTGTATCTTGGTGGTGGGTTCTCATGCTTGCTGGCGTATTTTGTATAATCAGATGATCTCTTGTTTTGTAGTCTCGCATGTGGTTTCCAAATTAGTTCTGAGGATATTATGCAATTTTGGTGGCTTGGAGGTTGTGCACTTACAACTCTCCCCTTCTTAGCTTTTGACATCCTCGTCGGGGCCTTCTAATTTGTTCTGGTGTTGTTGTACCATTTGGATGGTTCTTGTGGCTGTGTTTGTTGAGAATTTGTTCAACTTTGTATTCTTCTTGGTCATTAATAATGACAGGTATAGGTGGTTCTGTGGTTCGGTTCAGAAATGTGTCTCAGACTTTCTGGAGTAGTGGTCTGACATGGCTGTCAACTTTGGAAAAGTCTTCTTCAGAGTTCTCGGGTTCTCCTTTGGATGGACAGATGGAGATAGCAAAGAGAGGGCATTTCTTAGCCAATTTCTTGAGTTGTAGCTTGTTGATGTGGGTAATCTTTGGTCCAGGGTCACTAGAGTTGAGTGTGTCCTTTTCGCCTTGCAGTTTGAAGTTGTGGCATCCTTTCTTGATGGTTAGAGAATGGTTTACTCAATCGATCATGGGGTTTTCTTATTTTAACCATAGAGTTCCAAGGATGATTTCATTGTCTGGGAGTGGTATGATCTGGAGGGTAACATGTACTCGATAGTCACCAATTCGGAAGAGTAGATTGCGGACTTCCTTACTAATGACATGTGAGGTTCCATCAGCTGTGGCAACTGCTTGGGTTTGTTATACCGGGGAGGTGAAGACCTTGAGTCTGTTGGCTATTTCTTCATTGATGAAGTTGCCTGAGGCACCACTGTCTATCATAATCTTGACAGGTGCTCGATTGACAAAAGCTTTAAGTATAAGCAGCTTGTCTGATCCAATGGTGGTGATTTTAGTTGTAGGAGCTTTCCTTCTGTTAGTTCTTCTTTGAGCCAGTTTATTGACACAAGAGAAGCAATCATCAATCATTTGAGAAGAGTACATTCCAATACCATAAAGGTATTGGCCACTAGGTACATATCCATCTTCGATTTTCTTGTAGAATTGTTCTTCTTTGTTCATAGTAGGTTGGACTGGGGCCTTGTTTGATGAACTGAATCCTTTGGATCCTCGGATGATGGGCAGTAGTTCAGAGATTTCCTTGACTATCAGGTTTGACTCAATTTTTTCAAATAGGATCTGGGCAATACAGAATCCAATGGGAATCTTGAAGGGTGTCCAACTGTGGTTTCGGATTAGGACAATAATTTCGCCTGTGTAATCTTCGTCAATGACTCCTCCTTCTACTGAGAGTCCTTTCAATGCTAGGCTGCTGTAACAGCATATTCTTCCAACATGTCCTTCAGGAATTTGGATACTGATTTCTGTGTAGACTTGCTTGACTTCTCAGTTAGAGACTGTAGCTTCTTCGGCTGCATACAGATCATATCCAGCTGCTTTTTGACTTCCTTTGGTTGGGGCCTTAGCAGTTTGTCTTAACTTGACAAAGTCTAGGGTTCTGGTGGTCAGGTTGTTGAGGTGGTACAGAGTGGTAACAGTTGCTCATGTTGCTGTTTGGGGTTTTTGGTTAGGGCAGGCACTGGCCATGTATCCTGTCTTTCAGCAATAGAAGCATGCTCCGCTTCTTCTAAGTTCATTCCTTTCACCTTCAGTGAGTTTCTTGAAGGTACTCGACTGGATAGGTTTATGATTTCTGGGTGTCCATGAAGCGGATGATGAGGGAGCTTGGGATGCTTTATGCTTGGGTTCTTCTTTCTTGGTCCAAGTCTTTTTCTTGTTGTTGAATTGTCTTCGGGGCAGAATGGGTCCAGCTGTTAGGATCCACTTGACCATAGTCTTGATTCTTGCTAGGCACCATTGTTGGTGGTCACAACCAACTGGGTGTCCTTGTTCTCAGATTTTTCTAGTAAACCATTCAGGCAGGGCATCAAATAGATGATCTGCTCTGGTACCATTTCGTACTTCATCATTGGCAATATATCCTAGGCCAACAGTGTTCAGGAGTGACTCGAGTTTTGTATAGAAGGTTTCAAATTTCTCCTTACCATATACATCAAATTTGAGGTTGCGGAGTTTTACTCGGGATTCAGCAATCATGGTTTCACTATGATATTGAGCAATCATGAGTTGTTTAAGTCCAGGGGCTGCAGGATAGGCTCCATATCCTGGGGCATTATTTGCTGCATTCTGAGCAACTACTGCAGGTTGGGTGTCCCATGTGAGGGGTTTTTCAGGAAGGGTTTGCCACCATTCTTCGGCAGGTTCTTGGAAGAATGTAACAACTCGGCGGATATAGGCTGTAGTGGTAGCAAAGAGTTGTTCCAGAGTGTGGTCTTGATTATTTGTCAGAACACAGTCAGCAACTTGCTCATTGGTCCATTGATTGGCTTCGAAGTTGGTGTTAACTATACTAATGAAGCTTTAGACTTCTTGTACAGTACCATTGAAGGTAGGTAGACTCAGATTTTTTGTAGGTCAGGTCTGTTCAGCTAAGGCAGTAATGGTTGCTACCATTATGGCTACCTGGACTGTGAGGTCTAGAATCTGTTGGTTTGCCATATTGTTTACTGGAGGCGGTTGAACTGCTGGTAGTGGTGTTACTGGTACTACTTGAGGTACTGGTGCAGAGTGTAATGGGGTTCTTTGGGTCTGTATAAGTTGCTGGAGTAGTAGTTGTGGGTCTGGAGTAAGGGCTTGATAGATAGCTGTCTGTTGCTGTGTAGGTGTGTTCTGTCTTGATGGAGGGGCATCTCTTTCGGTAATGTATCTGGGATCGAATTCACTGAGATACTCCTCCTCCTCTTCGGTTTGGTCCTCGTGTATTTGGGTTTACTCGGCATCAAAGTAGACAGAATCAGTTGTATACCTGATTTCAGATGGACTTAATTCAAAGTCAAGTTCTGATTCAGTATTGGTTTTGGATTCAGGTAGGGCTATAGCAGGGCCTGCTTCAGGTTTGGGATCAGGTAGTTGATAAAGGTTTCTCTTGCTTCTTCCTTAAGAATATGGTGGGCCTTGCTGTTCTGGAATCAGTAGTATAATACAGTCTTGGTTCTGGTATGGTGAAAGTCGGTAGAGTTGAGCCACTTGGCTATAGAGGCTTGGGCTTCGTGAGGAACTAAGGCTAGAAAGACTGCTGCTGGTTGTCCTAGGTCACTTGGGTTTGTAGAGCTGATAAAACTCTTATTGAGAAGCATAAAAAAGGCTTCTATAAGACCTTCTTCATCTTGACTTGCTGGGTGTAGTGCAAGGAGTTTGGTGAATAGGGTTTCGCCTATTTGCTGGTTTAATCAGAGTACTTCTTTCTTTGAATGAAGTTTGTCCCACTTGTTGCAGGTGTGGAGGTCAAATTGTCCTTGAACATCAGGTTCAATTCTCTCCAGATTGTCAGATGGTTCAAGATAAATTCCAGTTCAGAGGTTGGGCTTTATACCAACTTGTAGAAATTCGCAGAAGGGTTTATAGTGGGGTAAGGAAGCATCTTAAAGTAGAATTGGATTGTAAACTACTGCTACCAAGTTGTAAGAGGGTTGCTTTTTAGGGTAACCATTATGTAGTTCTGAAAGGGTTTTCTGGAAGTTCGGGATATTCTGGAAGACTGTTTTCTTATGGTCAAGATCAATTTCGTATGGAGTACATCCTCTATGCTTATTGATTTCATGATCGGGTTGATGTCTCAACCAAAGTCCTTTTTTCGGACTAGTTCTGGATGTTCAGGATTTTCTGTATTTCAGGAAGTTCAAGAAACTAAGACCAGCTTAGTTGAATTGGCGTATTGCTGCAGACAATACCCAATTAGGAAATTTCATGATGGGGTTAGGAGTAGGACCTAATAGGGAGTGGATTTACTTAAGAGTGGTTTGTGGGTTATTAAATAGGTTTATTCACTATTCATGATATTGCTATACTAGGAGTAGTTGTGTGAAGAGATATTTGTGGGGAAGTGCTCAGGAGTTGTGTTCAGATTGTTCAGGTCTGAGATTCTGAGGTCTGGGGGAGGGGGTATTTATACTAGTGAGGGGCTATCTGGACTATGCTAGATATGGATATAGCACTAAGTGCTTTGCTGAGTCGGAATGCAGTCACATAGTACAATGGTGATCTGATATGTCAAGAGATCATCTGACTGCTGAGTCAGTTCACAGTCACGTCATACAAGGCTAATCTAACTATACTATGACTGCTAAGCTATTTATAGATTTAGGTACTGTCTGGATAGTCTTCGATGACATCACTATTGATGACATCATCACTGGCAAAGTCTGAGCAGTTTTCTGACTTCTGACATCATCAGTTTCAAGGTGTCATCACTTCTATCTCTTGCAAGATTAAGGCTGTCCTTGGTGGTGGTGGTTGTACAAGGATAACAGGTCTTGGTTCTCTTTTTTTTTGGTCTGCTGGTGCATTTGTGAGAACTGGCCATTCTTGTCTAGGGCGAGGGCTCTCAATGTCATGGTTGGGGGTTCGAACCTCTCAGAAATGATATTTTCTGTAATCCGAGGCAATTTCTAGTAGTAATATCTGTCATGTGGATGGCTTGAGATTGGTTTCGACAATGTTGGCTTTCTTGAGTTCAGATGAAGCATCCATCACTCTCCAACAGAGGTGACATAGATAGAGCGAATAGAGTTGTTCAAATGTATTTTGCTTTTACTAAGTAATGAGGTCTTGTATAGTCATGGTGTATCTTGGTTCTTGAGTTGATAAGTACAGTTTGTGAACCTTTTGGTAGATGAGATAGGGTTCTTCTTGTCTCAGTTTGAGTTTGGTACTTTTGGTTTTCTTTTGTAATAGTACAGTACACCAAACTAGTTATAGCGGTTCAGAGTTAGTCTTATGGTTGTAGTACTTCTTCTAGTATTCTTGTATCTTGGTGGTGGGTTCTCATACTTGCTGGCGTATTTCATATAACCAGATGATCTCTTGTTTTGTAGTCTCGCATGTGGTTTCCAAATTAGTTCTGAGGATGCCATGCGATTTTAGTGGCTTGGAGGTTGTGCACTTACACTATTCATAATGATATCCTAGAGATCTATAGGAAGGAGCATGATAATCTCTATCAGATACTTTAGGTAAATAAGGAAAATATCATGATATTGTTATCTCTCCTCTCTCTTATAAAAAAAAAAACTCAACAATCTAATCTCACATTAAAAAAATAGAATCTGGCAGACAGAATTTCATTTATAATTGATATGTATATGGATATCTTTTAATACTATTTCATTTCTAAGTATTACTGATTATTAGATTGATATTGATTGATAGCTTCAATCTCTTACTCTCAATTTTATTAAACTTGAGAGTTTTTATTTAAGAGAAAATATTTCAGATGTTTTTATTAAATATATCTATGAGCTTAGAATTACAACTAAAGTAAAAAGAGAGGGGGCTTAATATTTTCTAGTTGGGAAAAATTAAATAAAGACTTTTTTTTTTAATAGTTTATTATTTTAAAACTATTTTTCTATAAAATTATCTCCTGAAAATTTCAAGGTCAGATTTTGGCCATTATAATGAATAATGCTACAAATAATACAATATTTTTCTGCATTTTAGCAGCCAATCTTCAATAGGAAAATATATTCTTTAATATAGAAAATTGCTATATATCTATATACTGGATCTTACTATATAGGATTAATATATATATATAGATAAAACATTCTGAGATAAAGGTAGAATTAGTGGTAAAAATCTGAGTATTATTTCCAAGCTGTGCAAACTAGTTGTGATGATTTAATTATCTTTATAATAATAAGATAAATTTGCTATATAGTACAAGACTATTGGTTTAGTTCCAAAAAAGCTGATATTAGATATCTATATTTGTTAGAACTTAATATATATAATAATTGAATATATACTAGAGTTTTCTATAGTTAGTGTTTTTCAGTTAGCTAATATAAATCAGTTTTTGATTAATTGAGATATATTAATTAAATTTTTTTTTTTAAAAAAAAAAAAAAGCCAATAGATTCCATAGTTACTATTAATAAGGATATGTGGAATAAGACTATTGATAAAGATAAGTAAGATATATTGAAGAGTATTGTTAGAGTTTTAAAAGTATATAGAAGACTACTTTGATTTTATATTCATTTTAACTATCTCTCCCCCCCTCTCTCCTTATATAGTATTGTAACTATTTGTTATTTTTACCTACTATAGCATATGATTTGTATAGATTGTTTGATAAATTGCATAACTCAATATATCACTGTTTATTTATATATTATGTATCTCTTTATCTCTAATAATATTCTGACTTAATGTTTAGTTTAACTACTCTTCAATTTGTTTATATTTCTCATATCAGGTTGGAGTTCACATGTTACTAAAGTTTGTATGTTGCAAGCTGTTGGTCATATAACAGGTTGTTTGAAATAGCAAGGGTGAAAGAATGATGTTGCAGGCTCTGGTAATTATTTTTGTAGGTTTTCTATATTTCTTAGTAGTTTAGCATATCCTTAGATTATTCTGGAGTTTCCTGGGTCTTGAATTCTAATGACAGTTACTTCTTTACTTGTTTTCTTATCTGGCAGATTTCATAGTAGTTTTCTTAGTAGTAGCAATTTTGACTAACTTGTTCTTGGGTTTCTGGTTAGTATTTTCATGGGTTTTTTGAGCTTTCTAGTAGATTGACAATTATTCTGATATCTTTGGCTAAGTTTTTTAGTAACATTCTAATATTTTCCAAGTCTTGTATTTGATTTCCATAGTAAGAAAAATTCTTCAACTCAAATCTCAAGTAATTATTACTTTAGTTATTTTGTTTTTTAGAATTATTCCAATCTCTTAGAAGCAGTATATTTTTCTGTAAAACTTCTTTTTACTCCAAACTTTAACTAACTGAGATTTATTTACTACAAGTCAAGGGGGTATTTATATAAATTTCAGATTATATATAAGGCTACATAATTAGTAGTAACTCATAATTACTAGTAGATACTATTTAACATACTTTTGGAAATCAAGTGACTAACTAGCTAGATAAGGCTAATTTATATTTGTGATGAATTTGGCTAGTTAATAGGTAGTCACTGTTTATGCAACTAACTAACTTACTCAAATTTGGCTAGTTAGGTAGTCACTGTTTATACAACTAACTAACTTACTCAAATTTAGCTAATAGAGCTATTCTTATATAACTTGAAGTTCAATGTGACTGAGATTATATCATTCTTATCCTCTTTCTTATTTTCTTCAGAAAGTCCAGCCAAATCATTTTCTGCATCCTCTACAGTTGTGCTGAGGTTAGTAGAGAGCTCTGTGGGTACTGATAGGAGACTTATATGCTCCTCCAAGAGGTTGTTAAGGTCTTTTTCGACAGTTTACTCTATTCTGGTTCTTGAGATCTCTAACCAATAGTATTATCATCTACAAAGTAGGATATATCTGTGGAATTCTGAAGATAGTAGACTCTCAGAAGAGGGTCTTAGAATAATGCAATCAGACCTTGAAGGAACTAATCTGGGTTGTCTTCTAGAATAGAGTTCCAAAGATCTTGAACCTCATCACTCTTAACTGTGATAGTAGACTGGGCTTCTTCTGTAACTATTTCTTTAAGATGGTCTGTAGAGCAGCTTGTCAGTTCTTAGATATTGAAACCTTGATATATTCTAAGTTGAGAATGGCTCAAGATATATATCTGAAGATCTGGTAGACTCTCTTGACCAACTTCTGTTCATATCTATTTAGATATATAGTATATATAATTTCTTGAGAGCTGGCCTGTGAGAGATCTTGGCAAAGGTGATATCCCAACTCATATTCTTGCCATATCTAGAGATACTCAGTAGCAGTAGAGATTCTTGTTTCCATTTTATGATAGTTAAGAGTATAGTAGTATGAGTCTCTTATAAGAAGATTCAGACTTAGAGTTCTTCATATACACATCCTTATAGCTCTTTTGATATTAGAGAATATCTGATTTTAGACTAATAGATCTGAGTAGTTCCTTGATCTTACTGTTTGGCAGATGGTAGGTATTTTGTTTTGTAGTGAGTTTTTTATTTGTAGATAATGTCTTGTACTCCTTTTTGATGCTTCTTTTATATCCTAAGGAGGTCTCTTTCTTTGGTCTAGAGGTAGAGTCACCTGATTTAGAGTAGTATACTACTGAGATCACTATGAGTTACAATGAGTTCAGATGCAAATCATCTTCTGATCAAGATGAGTCATAGTGAGTCATAATTTGTAACTAGAGACTTATGAAGTCTGAGCAGTCTTCTGGCTTTTGATGTCATCAGTCTCTAAGATATTGTTATATCTGCTCCTTGCAAAATTAGAACTGTCCTTGGTAGAGATAGTTATATAGAAATAGCAAGTCTTGGTTCTCTTTTTTTTTTAGACTGTTGATATATTTATAAGAACAGGCCATCTTTGTCTAGAGCAAGGGCTCTCATTGTTATGGCTGGAGGTTTAAATCTCTTGGAAATGATATTTTCTATAATCTGAGACAATTTCTAATAGTAATATCTATCATATAAATAGACTTAAGATTGGTTTCAATAATATTAGCTTTCTTGAGTTTTATATAAAATATCTGTCATTCTCTAATAGAGGTGATACAGATGGAGTAAATGGAGTTGTTCAAATGTATTTTGCTTCTACTAAGTAATAAGGTCTTATATAGTTGTGATATATCTTAGTCTTGAGTATAACTCTATCTAGAGTCTTGAGTTAATAAGTGTGGTTTGTGAACTTTTGGTGAATGAGATAGAGTCCTTCCCATTTTTGTTCAAGTTTGGTACTCCAGTTTTCTTCTATAATAGTATAGAACACTAAGACTTGTTGTCCAATGAGTAAAGATTCAAGATCAGCCTTATGATAATAGTACTTCTTTTAGCATTCTTGTGTCTTGATAATAAATCCTCATACTTACTGGTATACTTTGTATAATTAGGTGATCTCTTCAGTAACTCATTTTACCAAATCTAGCTAAATTAGTTCAGCTGGATCTTGAGCTTCTTGGCTATATACCAAATAGAAAGAGGTCTGTTATATAGCAGTAGCTTTTAAAATATTGATACTAAATAGGATTGATAAGAGGTAGATATCTTAATTCAATTGATCTCTGATTTTGCTGAGACCTCACTTGATAGTCTAGTTCATTCATTCAGTAAGTCTATTTACTTGTAGGTAATAGGCTATTATTAGATGTAGTTTAATTTTAAAGTTGGCTGCAAAGGTCTTTATAACTTTGTTGATGAATTTCTGGTCTTAGTCTGTGATGATTTCCTTGGAAACACTATAGCAACTGAAAATTTCATCATATAAGATCCCAATGATTGTCTGGGCATCAGTAGTCTGAATAGCAAAGACTTTAGGCTATTTTGTCAGATAATCTTCAATAGTGAGGATATAGTATTTTTCTTGATTAATTACTAGTAAAGAGCTAATAATATCTATTCCCAGTCTTTGAAAGGCTCCAGCTGGTACTGTGATTAGTATTAGTAGTACTTTGTCAATTAGTTTTTATTAGTATCTTTGATAGATATCATATTGTTGAATGTGTGTTGAAATATGATTTCTCATTTTTGACCACTAGTATTTCTTCTTGATTCTTATAATAGTAACTCCAATTTTTCAGTATATATTCTGATCATAGTTTGTTGTGGGTATCTTTTGTATTTCATCTTCTTATGGAAAAGTATATTGGTCTCCTTCTACTCTCCAAAGTTTGTCATCATCTTCTTGAAATTTCTTAAATAAATAGCTTATAAGCTGGCTGAATTCTCTTTTTGAAGCTTCTATGGTACAGGCTCCAGGTGAGGGTGAGGCATAGTTCTTGATTTATTTGGGTAAGTGAGAAGTAGTCTTCTCTCATGGAGGCTCCTTCTCTTCCTGTTGAGTTTATAGAGTCCTTGATAGAGTATCAATATTGAAATTCTTAATACCTTTCTTATAGACAATGGTAAACTAGTATTCTTACAGAAATATAATATATCTGGTAAAGATTTCTGAGGGCTCTGGTTTGTTAAACAACTATTGTAAAGCTTAGTGGTCAGTAATAAGAGCAAATCTCTTTCCCAAGAGGTAGTGTTTAAAGTGATTATAGCTCATACTACTGCAAGACATTCCAGCTTGGTAGCTCCATAGTTTGCTTATATCTCATTAGAGGCCTTGCTAGTATACTCAATGTCATGTTCTTTCTTCTGATTATCTAGCTGAAATAGAATTGATCCAAGTTCAAGAGCAGAGATATTAGTTACTAAGATAAATTATTTATCAAAATCTGGTTACACTAGAATAGGGGCTTCAGTGAGGGCCTTCTTGAGTCAGTCAAATGACTTCTGCTATTCTTCCTTTCAGTAAAATGATTGGTCTTTCTTTGAAATATTACATAGTAGAGCTACCTTGTCTGGAAATCTTGAGATAAACTGCCAGTAGTAGGATACTAATATAAGAAAAGAAAAACTTCCTTTGCAGAGACAGAAATTAGATAGCTCTTGACTTTCTCTACCTTGCATGGGTCAGCATAAGTTCCTTGGGCTGAAACTACATATCTTAGATATTTAACTTAGTGTTTTTAAAGAAGCACTTCTTAGTATTAAGTCTGAGTTCTGAGTTTCAGATGATATCAAATACTTTATGAAGATCTTGTAGATATTGTTCAAATGTTTCTGAGTAGATAATTATATTATCTATATACTAGCATATTTCTCCCAATGAGGTCTCAATAGATATAGTTCATTATTTGCTAGAATGAGACTGATGTATTGCAGAGTCCAAATGGTATTTAGAGGTATTTATACTATCTTTATCTAATGATGAAGACTGTCTTACAGATGTCACTCTTGGCAATAGATATTACTTAGAATCCTTGAAACTGATCAGTAGTGGTCATGAACTTGGCTTTTTCAAAGATGTTAAGAAGATCATTAATTCTTGATAGTAGATAGTGTAACAGTGACCCCGGAATGATGATATCAGCACAAGAGATAGTCTTTTCTTGCAAGCCACCAGATTGGAGTACAAGAAGATCATATGGCATATGAGATGAGCAATGATGACCAACTGTGAGTCATTGTGACCACAGTATAAGCATCCTGAAGAATATAAAAGAAGGATCAAAGAACTATAGTAGCAGCAATAAGAACCATCAATTCCAAAATAGCTCAAAGACTTACCATAAACAAAATGCCTGCTGCCCACCAAACCTCAAGGTCAAGGAATCACCAAGGTATCTCAGTCAAGGAAAGGATGTTCTAAGACATCAGAAGAGCTATGGGGACCTACTCAAGAAGGACTCCTAGTATCAACCTGGGTACTGCAGATCCCTATCACTTTATCCTCTACTACTGTAAGATGGAAACAAGGATCACCATTGCTACTGAATACCTCCAAATGTGGCAAGAGTACAATAGGAAACCTCCTCTGCTGGGAGTTCCCACAGGCCAGCACCCAAGAGCTACAAGATGCCACTCCCATGGATATACATGAAATAAGGACAGCTAAAAAGATCTATCAGATCTTCAGACATACACCATGGTCGATCCCCAACTTGGAGTATGTTAGAGTCTCAGACTTCAGAGACTTGTCATCCTGCCATATCAATGCACTAGAAGCCAGAGTGGCTGCAGAAGCCCAGTCCACTATCACCCTCAATAGTGAAGAAGTAGAAGACTTCTGGCATTCTATCCTTTAGGACAACCCAGACCAATTCCTACAAGGATTGATCTCAGTATTCCAAGGCCCAAGCATCCAGGTTAGACCTCTCCAAGACTCTACATTTGTTTCCTATTTTGTAGAAGAGAACCTCATAGACTGGAGAGCCCCAGATCTCCTTGTTCCCGATTTCCCTGCCACAGCTGAACGTGATGACATCTTTGGCAATGATATCATCCCACATGACATACATGAAACATGTGACCTACATGATGAGTTCACAGATCTCATCTCCTTCAGTAATGATGATGATGACAATGATGAAGCCCCCATGATCCTGAACTTTCTGCTCTAAGTTCTTTGTTACACTGGATAATGCCAGCACCAGTATTCTCATGTAACACTGAATAATACCAGTACTGATATTCTGAGGTGATGTGAAATTGTTCCAGTACTGGTATTTTGATGTGACACTAGATAATACCAGTATTCTGAACCTGTACAACCATCAGTACTGACCCTGGAACTTAGTAGTTTTAGTTATTGGAATTTATATTTAGCTATATATCTTAGCAACCATTAAATTACATTTTATATAAATACTCCTCTTATTTCCTCTGAAATAAAGTCAGTTCCTCTCAGTACAATACACACACTTTCTTGCAAGCAATCTAAGAGATAACAAGATAATTAAAGATAAGAATTTTGAGGACTATAAGACCTTGGGAAGGCACTCCAATAAGAACTTGCTTATAACAAACTTGAGTTAGTCTAAGAGATATACCTTGAAGAGAATCTGGCATATTTGAAGGACTCAGTGACCACTACATGACAACTTGGTGCCTATTGGCTAGTGATTCAAGATGAATCCCTCACTTTCAAGCTGAAAAACAAACAACCCCCACAACAACTACCCTGACTACAAGAGTTACCCCTGCAAGAATTCAAGACAAGATGGAAATGTATCCCCCCACATTCTATGGATATACTACTGAAGAGTCAATCCTGACCTTCATTGAAGACTTTGAACAATTTGCCACCATATGAGCCCTTGGTGTGGATGCTCAATTAGCTCTTCTACCAGTCAGCCTCAGAGGACCTACTAGAGACAAGTTTAATGCAGCCACCATTGCTGATACTGGTGCAGCCAAACTTGCCAACATGAAAACCTTCCTCAGAATAACATATTATACTGAAGAGATCAAGCAAGCTCTCAAGGATCAACTCAAAACTATCTGCCAGAAACTTAGTAAAGATCCCAACTCATTCTATACTCAAATCTGCCACCAGATTGTCTTGGCTGGCTATGATGACTGTCTCAAGGAACATATAGCAGATTCAACCCTCCTCAAAAGAGTTCACTCTGAAATTGCCCTAGCAATCTGGTCTACCCCAGCTACACTGACCCTTGATCAGAAAGTGGTCTTTGCATAGAGACATTGGACTGCTAGACACCCTGCCAAACATTCAATGGAGAAAATAACCAGTATCAAGATAGAGCCATCAAAGCCAACTAGTATCATACCCACTACAGTGGTAAACAGACAACCAACTCCACCTATCCCCAAGATAGCCAAAGCTGACCCAGTGGAAGAACTTGTCAACAGTTCACCAAGATGACTGCACACCTTAGTGATGTTGTTAGAGAAGTTCGAAGCACCAACAGGAGACCAGTGCAGAGATTTGCAGTTACTACAGAAGAACACAATATCACATACTTCAGATGTGGAGAAGAAGGCCACTATGCAAAGAATTGCATGACCAAAACAAGACACAAAGCCCAACCAAGCAATGCTAGCAGAACCAGAGAACAAACCAATGCAGTAGTTATCGAGAAGATTGGTGATACTGATGATGAAGAATACTACAAGGATCTTGAATTCTACCCTGCTACCGAAGGTACCAGAACCCGGTCCAAGCCCTATGACAAGAAGAGCAACAGCAAGCCAGTTGGAAGACCAAAGAAGACCCCAGCTATCACTATTCAAAGTAAGACCCAACCAGAGGAGATTAATCAAGACATGGAGTTAGATGAAGCTGTCTGCCAAATTATTGAAGGTACTACTCCAGTCTTAGAAGAAAGTGAAAGCAAGAAGGAACAGAAGCTGTGTAAGACCAAGATCCACTAGTATGATATCTATAAGGACCTCAAGGAACAGAAGATCAATGCTACCTTTGGATAGCTAGCTGAAGTCTCTGCCTTCAGACAGCAGTTGAGAGTAGGACTTGCAACTACTGCCAAGAATCAAGAGTACAAGATTGTAGAAGCTCACAATGCACAGGAAGAATCTGAGAACTCAGGTGAAGAATCCAAAGACTAGTGCAAGACATCAGCCTATACTCCCTACCAGATTGAAGACTGTATCTTTGATGCCATCATTGATACTGGTGCTGGAGGATGCCTCATGAGCAAGAAGGCAATCGACCACCTAGGATGGGACATTGAAGAGTCCATCAAGATGGTCTATGTTACAGCAGATGGTACATGAGCTATCCCCCTTGGCAAAATCTGAGAAGTTCCCATTAAGATAGAAGGAGCTACTATCCCAGTAGATGTGATTGTTACAAGTGCCACCAACTATGACATCCTCATTGACAACCAATGGCTTCACAAGGCCAGGGCCATCATTGACCTCAATGCCCAGAAGATGTAGATCAACTATAGAGGAAGAAAGGTACGAGTCTCTATCAATGTCTACAAAGGAGTCCTACTAGATATGGAGAAAGGAGATGAAGAAGACACAGAGGTCTTCATATACTTGGTGAACAAGAACAAGAACAAGACACCCAAGCTCACAGATGAGCAGTGGTACAACAAGATCATTGATGGCTATGCCCCTCAAGGAAGATGCCCCCATGGTACTAGGATGTACTGCTCTGAACACCTGAATGACTGCTGGTCCTGTATCAGTGAAGTCAGGAAAATCTGCCAACAGAAACATGAGCAAGAAGCCACCAAAGCAAAAAGGAAAGCCAAAGAAGATGACCAGCCCCCAGAGCTTCAAGCTGACAGTGATGATGAGGAGGAACAAGAATCAGACATCACCCTCAAGGTTAAGAAGTTTCACCCCAAAGCCAAGATCCCAGAATACAAGACTGAAGGAGCCATAGGAATGGACCTTGCCAGCATTCAAGATGCTACCCTCAAACAACAGACCACTACCCTACTTAGCACTAGAATTGGAGTCAAGTTGCCAGAAAACCATGCCAGAATTATCAAGACCAGGAGCAGTCTGGCCAAAAGCAAAATCTCAGTTGAAGGAGAAGTAATTGACCCTGATTATACTGGCAAGATCTTCCTCATAGTCAGAAATCACAACCACACTACCTCTTTCGAAGTCAAGAAGCATGATAGGATTGGCCAGATACTGATCCATGAAATCAAGAAACCCAAGATCATTGAAGCCATCAAACTCATCAAGACCAAGAGAGGAGAACAAGGCTTTAGATCTACTGAAAGAGGAGCCTATGCCACTACCAAGATTACCAAACTTGAACATAAGAAAGACAAGGACCAGAACAAGCACACATATACCATTGGAGAAAACTTTCCCCTGGAGGAACAACTTCTCAAGATCCTGCACTAGAATGAAGGAGTACTTGCTACAGACTTCAGGGATATCTATAATCAAGAACCCAAGTACCATCATGAAGTTAATACTGGTGATACCAAGCACATCTACCAGAAAGCCAGACCCATACCACCTGCCTATAGAGAATGGCTGCAAGCAGAACTCAAGGAAATGGAAGAAGCTAGAATCATCAAGCAAGCTATCAGTCCCTGGACTTCACCCATTGTCCTTGTCCTGAAGAAAGGAAGTAAGTCTGGAGAGTTTGTACCAAGACTCTGTATTGACTATATGAAGCTCAATGCCATTACAAAGAAGGATAGGCAGCCCTTGCCAAATATTCAAGAAATCCTTACCACCCTTGGAAGCGAAGCCAAATACTACACCACCTTGGATCTGTTCTCAGACTTCCATCAGATCAGTCTCATACAAGACACCAGTGAGAAATCAGCCTTTATCACATCTGATGCCACCTATATCTACCTGCAAATGACATTTGGAATGTGCAATGCCCCAGTAAGCTTTCAGCAAATAATGAACAGAGTCTTCAGCAACAAGATTGGAAAATGGCTCTTTATCTATATTGATGATGTGATTATCTTCAGCAATACAGCATGGGAACATGTCAATCACATACAGCTAGCCCTCAAGAAACTCAAGGAACATGGCCTCTACATCAAGCCCAAGAAATGCAAGTTTGTAGCTCAGGAAATTACCTATCTAGAACACCTTATCAACCAGACTGGAATCCACACAGACCTCATGAAAATCAAGCCTGTTGCAGCCTACCTGAGACCCAGAACAACCACAGTAGTCCATGCCTTCCTTGGACTGGCCAGCTACTATAGAAGATTCATCAAAGAATACTCCAACATTGCAGCATCTATCTATGAGCTACTGAAAAAGGAGACCAAATTCGAATGGACCAAGGAGTGCCAAGAAACCTTCAATAAACTCAAGACCAGATTGACCCAAGCACCTATCCTCAGAAGACCAGATTGGAACCTAGAATTTATCCTGCAGACAGATGCAAGTGCCATAGGACTTGGAGCAGTCCTAGCTCAGAAGAAAGATGGACATGAATATGTCATCTCCTATACAAGCCAAGGTACCCACAGAGCAGAACAGAACTACAAGTCATACAAGCTCAAATGCTTAGCAGTAGTTTGGACAGTAGACAAGTTCCACTACTACCTAGCCGGGAAACACTTCACCATTCAAACAGATCACTCCACTCTTGCCTGGCTATTCCACACTCTGAACTCCAAAGGAATATATATCAGATGGATCTACAGACTGCAAGAGTATGACTGTACTGTCAAGCACCACTCAGGAAAGACCAACACCAATGCCGATGTACTCTCAAGGATACCCCAAAACACCCCCATCAAAACTATTCAACATGAATAAGGAGCTATACTATAGATTAATCAGCTACCTTGGGCAGCAGAAGATGCCCAACCACCTTGAACCCTGGACAATCACCATTATCAACTGGACTTGGAAACAGTTTGAATTAGATAACACCACACTTAGAAAAGGAGGAAAGCTAGTAATACCTGAGCATAAGAAGTATCAAGTAATGAAGGAAGTATATGAGCAAGGATACTTAGGAGGAACCAATACATATAATAAGGAAAGAAGAACTATGTGGTGGCCCAAGATGGAAGAAGACCTATGCCAATTTGTCAAAGGGTGTGACAAGTACCAAAAACAGAAACAAGATCAGTAAGACCAGGCACCCAGGTCATCAAGAATTGAGCCTATCCCCTTTCACTACATCACAATGGATATCATTGGACCACTACCAGTAATACTATCAGGAAGCCACTATATTATAGTTATTGTAGACCTCTTCCCCAAATGGATAGAGGCAGGAGCATTACAAGAAGCTAATGCTCTCTCTATAGCTGACTTCCTATACTGAGAAATCATCTGTCACTACAAGACACCAAAGCAAATCACAACAGACCATGGCATGGAATTTGTCAATGAATTCCATGAGATAATGTATCAGAAATACAAGATCTAGCACATCAAGACCACCGTGTACCACTCTCAAGGAAATAGACAGACAGAGAGAACCAACAAGACCCTCAAGAACATCCTAGTGAAGATCTCAGAGACATATGAGAATTGGGATAACTATCTCCCAGCCGCCCTCTCTGTCCTACAAGATATATGGTCACAGAGCACACACTTTACCCCAAGAGAGCTGCTCTTCAGAGAAGAAGATTCTGATGGAACCTCAGCCACAAATCTAGACCTAACTTGGAGATGGGTTGATGCAGAAATCTGGAGACTATACTAAATCAGGAAGAAGGCTGAAGATTATATCACCAAGTCACAAGCACTGATAAGGAAGAATGCAGAAAAGAATCACAAGGCCCTAGAACCCATCCAAATTGGAGAAAAGGTTCTACTGTATTGAAATATGATAGAAGCCTTATGGTCACAAAAACTGGAGCCCAAATGGGAAGGATTCTTCTATATGCAAGATATCAAGAGAACTACCTTCTGGCTTAGAAAAATCTCAGGGACCATACTGCCTACTATGGTACACAGAAACAGACTCAAGAAGTACCACAAACCTATACAAGAGAAGCAAAACATGATGACCACCTGCAAGGTTCTAGTCCGCAAATTATAACAGCATGTCCCATGACCAGCAGACTATCTGTCTGGACCATTCTCTAAGAGATGCAGCACTGACAACTACTCATCTGTAAGACTTTCAAAGTCAGAGAAGTTCGAACCATCAACTGATTGATCAAGATCAGAATCAAGCCCTTGCTCTATATGAAGGAAGTGATCCTTCACCATCATGCCAAAATACAAAGGAAAGATACCAGCCCATAAACACCACTTTTCGACCCCTTGCTAGAGGTTATGGGATCAGCAAATTTTTCAGAACTGGACTAATGAATAAGGATGCTCAGGAAGATCCTTATTCAGGAGGAAGATGTAACGGTAACTCCAGAATGATGATATCAGCACAAGAGACAGCCTTTCCTTGTAAGCCACCAGATCGGAGCACAAGAAGATCATACGGCATATGAGATGAGCAATGATGACCAACTGTGAGTCATTGTGACTACAGTACAAGCATCCTGAAGAATATAAAAAAAGGATCAAGGAACCATAGTAGCAGTAATAAGAACTACCAATTCCAAAATAGCTCAAAGACTTACTACAAACAAAATGCCTGCTGCCCACCAAACCTCAAGGTCAAGGAATTACCAAGATATCTCAGTTGAGGAAAGGATGTTCCAAAACATCAGAAGAGCTATGGGGACCCACTCAAGAAGAACTCCTAGTGTCAACCTGAGTATTGCAGATCTCTATCACTTTATTCTCTACCACCATGAGATGGAAACAAGGATCACCATTGCTACCGAATGCCTCCAAATGTGGCAGGAGTACAAAATAGGAAACTTCCTCTGCCAGGAGTTCCCACAGGCCAGCACCCAAGAGCTACAAGATGCCACTCTCATGAATATATGTGAAACGAGGACAGCTAAGAAGATCTATCAGATCTTCAGACATGCATCATGGTTGATCCCCAACTTGGAGTATGTTAGAGTCTCAGACTTCAGAGACCTGTCATCCTGCCATATTAATGCACTAGAAGCCAGGGTGGCTACAGAAGCCCAGTCTACTATCACCCTCAACAGTGAAGAAGTAGAAGACTTCTGGCATCCTATCCTTCAGGACAACCCAGACCAATTCCTGCAAGGATTGATCTCAGTATTCCAAGGTCCAAGCATCCAGGTTAGATCTCCCCAAGACCCCACATTTGTTCCCTATTTTGTGGAAGAGAACCTCATAGACTGGAGAGCCCCAGATCTCCTTGTTTCTGATTTCCCTGCCACAGCCGAACATGATGATATTATTGGCAATGATGTCATCCTGCATAACATATGTAAAATATGCGACCTACATGATGAGTTCATGGATCTCATCTCCTTCAGTAATGATGATGATGATGATGATGAAGCCCCCATGATCCTGAACTTTCTGCTCTAAGTTTTTTTTTTTTTTTT
>RBNI01000522.1:0-29820 GCA_003990745.1 Jimgerdemannia flammicorona | reverse complement strand
ACAGATTGTGTTCTCCGGTCTCTTCATTGTAGTTGAAGTAATCGGGGGTGAATGCAGGTTGGTATTCGTGCCAGTGGTCATTGTCCCAATAAGTCTCGTATGTGGTTATGAACTGTTGTAAGTTCATCGGCAGAGTTGGCGGTGTGATCAGAGTTGGAAGGGATCCTTGGCTTGAGGTCATGTTGGCGTCGAAAGGATCATTGTCTTCTGCTTCGTCTTTGTCGAAGTTGATTATATCATAGACATCCTTCATAGCGTATCCAACTTGGGGCATTTGCAGGATGTGATCGTCGGGGTGTGGAAAGGTTCTGTCTGTGGTTTCAACATACTCAAGATACTTGTGGTTGAGTTCTTGTATCATGTCATCGATTTGGCCATAGGACAGGGTAGCAACCATTTCGCTGGTAGTAGCTCGGAGGCGAGGAATAAAGGTGCTGTACTCATAAAAGAGTTCTCGGTGTTTGCGGGTGATGAGTTTCTGGTGTTGAGACATCTGAGTAATATCTGTGTCATGGTGGTGTTCAACCATGTCTTCCAGGAGGTGGCCGATCTGGTAGTAGCTTGAGATTTGTCCAATCCGGTGGGCCTCGTTAAGCATGTTCAGGGCATTCCATCGGGCTTCCACGAAGTAGAGAGGTGCTTGGCTGTAGATATTCATGAGGGGCAGAGGGGGTGTGGCTCGGTTGACAATGGCATTCCAAATGTCAGCGCAAATGCGGTTGTAGATCTCAGTGGTCATGTTTGTGTGTTTGGAAGTTGTGGATGTTGTTTGTTTTGGTTCTCTGTTTCGATGCATCTCGGGGCTGGGTATATATGCATTTGTTCTGGATTGGTAAGATTCCATTTGTGTGGGTCTTGTGTTCTGTGACTTGGTATTGACTCAGCTTTGTGTGCTGTGACTTCTGTTTGACTCAGCTTCGTGATCTTGTAGGTGATTTCCAGATTTGTTCGGAGATCGCATGTGATTTCAGTGGCTTGGAGGTTGTGCGCTTACAAGTAGTGTGGAGTCTTTCCTTTAATATCCTTGAAGTCTGTGGCAAGGATATCCTCAAATTCATGTAGTATTTTCTTAAGCTCTGTCTTGAGTGGGAATTCATTTTCAATAGTATAGCTATAATTGTTTGTAGTTTCCTCCTTTTTGTACTCCAGCTTGGTGATCTTGATACTAGTGAATACTCCTCTTCCTATTGATTCAAATTCTTTTCTTTCTCTTTCTGTTTCCTCCAACTTCTTGACTTCTATGATCTTTGGCTGAAGAACTGGGAAGATCAATATCTGTACTAGTCAGTCCTTCTTCTTGATTGGAAATTAAATCATAGAGTTGTGGTTTCTAATGATAAGTAGTATTTCTCTAATATAATCTGAATCAATGACTCTTCCTTCAATTGTGATTTCACTTTTAGCTAGGCTGCTTCTTGTCTTGAGGATTCTGATATAGTCCTTTGGAATGGTCATCTCCAGACCAGTTGCAAGTAGGGTGGTTGTCTGAGGTTCTAGTATAGTTTCTTCCACTGTAGTGATATCCATTCCAGTTGCATTTTCTGACTTATATTCTGATAAGACTATATCAGGGTGAATCTTCTGAATCTTGATCTTGATTTTCTCTTCATCATCACTGTCTTCAAGGAGAGCTGGTGGTTCATCATATACTTCTTTTTTCATTTTCTTTTTCTGGGTTGTCACTATGTAGACTTCCTTTTGTTCACTCTCTTCTTTCTCTATCTCAGACAGGACTTCTTTGTTGACATTGATGGGAATTCACATCTTCTGTCCACAGTAGATGATCTGCATCTTCTGGACATTTAGATCAATTATTACCTTGGCTTTATGAAATCATTGATTACTGATGAGAATGTTATAGTTGATTGTATTGGTCATGATTACATCTACTGAGATGGTTGTTCCTCCAAACTTAATGGAGACATCCCAGATCTTTCCCAGAGATGTGGCTCTTGTATCATCTGCTGTGACAAATACCAATTTGGTTGCTTCTTCAACTTTCCAATCTAGACAGTCAGCTGCTTTCTTGCTGAGGAGGCATCCTTCTGCTTCTGTATCAATGATAGTCTTAAAGACTCTATTTTTAATTTGACAAGTTGCATAGATAGAGATCTTTCAGTTATCTTTGCTTTCTTTTTCTAAGTTCTCTTGAACATTGTTAGCCTCTATTATCTTCCAACCTTGCTTCTTACTTATCTCAGTGAGTCCATATCTCATTTGCTGTCTGAATATAGATATTTCTGCTAGTTGGCCAAAGGTGGTATTGATCTTTTGTTGACTGAGATCCTTGAAGATATCATACTTGAAGGTCTTGATTTTGCAAAGCTTTTTCTTCTTTTCTCCTTCACTGGCTAGAGTGATTCCTCAGATAATATCTTGAACAGCCTGTTCTAGTTATATATCTTGTTCTGTTTCTTCACCTTGACTTTCTATTACAGTTTTTATCTACTTTTCTACAGAGTTCTTCTTGGGTCTCTCTGGTAGTCTCTTGTAGGGTTCTTTGCAAACATCCTTCTTAGTGGTCTGTACAAGATAGGCCTCCTATTCCTCTTCATCTAATTCTCCAATCTCTTCAAAGGTGATGATGTTAGCCTATTTCTTATTTTGAATAACATTGCTTAGCTGTGCCTTACACTTAGTTTTGCTCATACATTTATATAAGTAGTGGTCCTCTTCTCTACAGATGTAGCAGATATCTCTCTTGTCTGAGGTGGTAGCAAATTTCTGAACTGGGTAGTGATCTCTTCCTTTGATTTCTTTGACCACTTCTCCTAGGTGGGCAGTCATTTCAGTGAACTGCTTGGTGAGTTCCTCCATGAGGTCACTATTTCTCTGTTGTTCAATAGCTCTTGGTTGAGGTATATTCTGATTGATCACTATGGTAGAGATCATACTAGTTGCCTTGGATACTTCAATTCTAACTCCAGTGACTCTCTCCATTATATAGTCTTGTGAGTGTCTAGCTATCCAGTATTACTGAGCATAGGTGACCTTCTGTATCAGATCCAGGACTATTGGTAATGAGCAGATGGCCAGAACTATCTCTGGGTGTATTCTTTTCATAAAGATTGCTTTGGCTACTTGGTTCCTGATAGTAGTAGCATAATCTGCAAGAATTATCTGATATTGGATTCTAGTATAGAATGTATTTAGATACTTACTCATTCCTTGGCATATTGTATTGAGCTGATCCTTCAGTACCTGCTTGATCTTATCTGTATAGTATGTAGCTCAGAGCCAGGTCTTCTGTGCTGCTAGCATAGTATCATCATCATTTCCTATATGGGTTATAGCTGTAAATGCTGCTCTTGCTGATCCTTAGAGATTGAAGGGTATGAGGGTTACTTGCTGCCTTGCTGTCAGGCCTCTTATAGCAGCATATTGCTTGAAATCATCAATAAAGGGGATGATTGATTCATCTGAAGTATAACTATAGAATACTGGTAGTCTCATATCTATCTTGTCTGAGTATCTTGGTTTAATTTATATAGTTGTTTGGGTGGTGGTGGTTGTTTGTTGTTTAGCTTAAAAGTGAGAGATTCATCTTGAATTACCAGTCAATAGGCACCAAGTTGTAACATAGTAGACACTTAACCTTGGAAGTATGTCAGATATCTGTATCTTGAAAACTTAACCTTCTTTGACTCTACAGAGTTCTTGGATGCAGGGGTGGATGAGTTCAAAGTGTATCTGCCTACAAGCTTACTAGTACAAAAACTTTGATAGTTGCAAAATAACAATGACTACTATTTATAAGGCTATACTATATTGGGAATTGGGTTCAGGTACTATAATCAAATATCTAATTCCCCTGATTCATATTCCTAATTCAGATCAACTGTCACAATAGAGATTACCACCACTCAAAGAGGAAAGCTATTAAATTACTAGATTATCTATACTATACAAATTATTACTTACTCTCAAGAACCTGTCCCAATAAGAAAATTGACTATTATATCTAGATTTGACTATTATACTACTAAATACTAATAAGAATATTAAGAGTTATTAAATATTTTATTGCTTTTTGATAAAGTAACTAGCAACTTAAGTCAAACTATATAGTATTCTCAATCTTATAATTTATCTCTATTGAGTCAGTATGTTACAGTATCAGCAACTTTCTAAATACTAATAAATGATATTTTTTATAAATATCTTAGAGTATTCATTCTCATCTATCTGAACAATATCCTGGTATATAGTATAAGTAGTATTATCTACCAATAATATCTATAAATGGTTTTTGACATACTCTATAAATATAAGCTCTTAGCAAAAAGAAAGAAATACTACTTCTTCAAGAAGAAAATTAAATACTAGAATATATTATCTCAGAAAATAGTATTATTATTGATTCTAAAAAGATTTAAGCAATCTACAATTGGTCTATCCCAAAGACTCTCAAGTCTCTGTAAGGATTCAATAGACTAGTAGAATATTATAGAAAATTCATTCAAGGATTCTCTATAATTACCTCTCTACTCATAAGTTTTACCAAAAAGGAAACCAATATTGAAAAAGAATAAATAGAAGGATATACTATAGTTATAAATACTCTCAAGAAAATACTAACTGATGTATCAATTTTGATTAGTTCTAATCTAACAGAACTCTTTATAGTTACTATTAATATATCAAATATTATTATTGAAGCTATCTTAACTTAACATAAATACTCTATCATCTATCTGTTCTAGAAATTCAATGAATATGAAAGAAACTATACCATATAAGATAAGGAACTCTTTACTGTTATCCAATCTCTGCAAATATAGAGATCTTTTCTCCTCAGTAATATATTTACCTTATAGACAGACTATTAAGTTCTCTAATATATATAGACATAGCTAATTCTTATAGAAAAATAGGTCTGATGGATACAGATCCTTATACTCTTTAATATTGAAATCAAGCATATTGCTAGAACTAAGAATAAAGTAGCCAATATACTCTCCTGGAGTACTCAGAAAGATGACCTCACTATAATTAGCAATATTATCACCAATCTATTTGAAAAAGTCAAAAAGAAGTATATTAAAGATATCAATATATAAAAAAATTGCTAAACAAATCTTAAAGAAGAAAGTAACATTATGAAGAAGATCTACAAAAATATATCTATTTAAAATAGATATATATATCTTAACAATATAAGAATTTAAGTCTCTAACACTCCTACTGCTTATAAATTCTATAAGAACTATATAATATACTTATAGCTAGATATATGAGATTTGACAAGACATACCAGTATATTGCCCAAGACTTTTATTGGTCTAAAATGATATCTGATATCAAGAATTATATTATATCTTATAATATCTGCCAAAGATATAAGTTTAGTAACTAGGCACTAGCTAGCATACTATAGTTACTATTAATTTTTACCCAAAATTAAGAATAGACTTTATTGTTCAGTTGTTAAAAACTAAGAAAAGAAGGGATGTAATTATTGTTTTTATTAATTATCTCTATAAGTAGACCTACTTTATTATAATAACTACTATAGTAATAGTATCAGAAATAGTACAACTGTTTATTGATAATGTATTCTATCTTTATAGATAGCTATTAACAATTATCTCAGACTGAGATGTGAAATTTATAAGTAACTTTTGACAGATACTCTTCAAGAGCCTAAGAGTATAACTAAAAATATCTACAGCATACTACCTATAAACAGATGGTTAGATAGAAAGAGCTAATTAAACTCTAAAGTATATACTTAATATCTATTACAGTAATAAGCAAATAATTAAGACAAAAAGCTGACTCTAGTCAAATTCATATATAACAATAGCTTAAGTATAAGTATTAAGATATGTAATATCATTTTACCTAAACTATAGACAACATCTATAAACTTCTATAGTTACTATCTGAACCATAGTACTAGCTATACAAGAAATCATTAATATTATATAAGATAATATCTAGTAAATATAAGATATTCTCATAGAGACACAAAGAATACAAATAGTACATATGGACAAAAATAAAAGGAAAGTCATCTACAAAAAAGAAAAACAAGTATTATACTCAGTACTCAATATTTGACTCTGGATAATATAAGTCCCAAAAAGAGACTTAGATCTTGCTATATTAGACTATTCAAGATTCTTAAAAAATATAGATTTGTTATATATAAGTTAGACCTTTTAGTAATACTAAGAAGAATCCATCCAGTATTTTATATACATATCTCAACTTTAGCTTTTTTTTTTTTTAATCACTTGGACTTCCACTTTATTATTAATTTCTATCTAATTTATATTAATACAAAGGTATTGCCATACCCTTCACCCAATCCCACATGGACCCTCTACTCCCTCTTCCCCCCTCTCCTGAGAGTTACTAATCTCCCAGTAATCTCAACCCTCCTCCTACTATTTCTATAAATACATTCCACAAGTCTCCTATACTCTCCCCCTCCAGATCCCCACCCCTGCCACCACCTATTCAAAATGTCCAGCAATAACTACTCCCATCTCATGACCCTAACCCCAACCACTAATCACTAATCATCCTTAAATATATAGAGCCAGTATCTGACAAGCCCAACCCAAATAGCCAGAGCTCACTTCAAAGTCAGCCACTCATCTCCAACTCTATCCACTAACCTATGCCAAAGATTACCCCACCTTCTCCCCTCCCCTCTCCCCAAAGATTACAGCCTCAGTCTATCCTCGATGAACTATCAGTAATCTCTCAGGATCTCACACTCCCCAAGTCAATGCTCAGGGATCTGCACTACTCCCCCCATCTGCCTCATATCCAGGCACTCCTCACACTCCACTATACCCCCTTCCACCAAATGTCCAGACTGATAGTTCAGTATAAAATTGTACCTCAGAATCTGCTATCATACTCAGTACTTAGAGGAGAGCCATCTTGCCACCTACTTGTACTAAGACCAGATACTATTCCAGTCTTACTCTTTACCAATTCTCACTCCCTGCCACACTTCTGCCCACAAATTCCTTCCATACTCCCACAAATATTCTATGCCATCTTCTAGCTAAAAATCCTTCACCAGCATACCTCCTAACAGTAGGTAGTCCTATCTCTACATCTGTAGT
The DNA here is from genome assembly GCA_003990745.1 of Jimgerdemannia flammicorona. Classification (NCBI taxonomy): domain Eukaryota; kingdom Fungi; phylum Mucoromycota; class Endogonomycetes; order Endogonales; family Endogonaceae; genus Jimgerdemannia; species Jimgerdemannia flammicorona. The sequence continues at coordinate 22,735 of RBNI01000522.1, read as the reverse complement.
CCCCATTCCTCCTCCCTCTCATCACCCCTCTACTAGAGACCAATGTGGTGGGCACCATCTACCACTCTCCACCAGAATCCCCTATAGTGCATCTTTCTACTCCCTTCAAGATCTATCAGGAAGAGCAGGTCACCAGTTGTATCCTGGAGAGAGTACCAAGCTTCCCACACCTTCTGTATAAGGGGTATCTACTCTCAACCCCTCAATTCACTTGCTTGCTTTAGCCACCATACCCTCAAGTAGTGTAGATACTTGGTGAAGTCCACCAGGCCAAGCCCACCTCAGTCTACTAGTAGTGTTAATACCTTCCAGCTGATCTGACTTCTCTATCCTACTCAGATCCAAGATCTGGTCATCTTCAATAGCCTCTTGACCACCCATGCTGGGAAGTTCAAGTAATATCTAATATACCATAGCTTCAGCAGCCAGTATATATTCAATATCATTACTCTCCCTGCCAGAGAGATATACTGGCCTCCCCACTCCATGAGAACATTCCCCCAAGCTAGTAGCTACTACTCCTACTAGTCCTAAGACAGCAGGGAACTATATACCAAGAAATAAATCCCCAAGTAGCAGACTGTCTCACTAGCTGAGACCACCATTTCAATTATGTTGCCTCCAACTATCCTCTACCTAAAACCAGAGTCTTGTACTTATACCAATTGAGCCTAGTATCTGAACACCCCTCATACTTTTCCACTGCTCTCCTCAGTACTGCTATATCTTTCACAGAGCTCAGCCCAACTACCATATTATCAGCAAAGGCCTCAACCTTCTAGTTCACTCCCAAAATATTCAAACCTCCAACTTGGTGCTGAATTCTATCCAGTAAAGCCTCCAATGAGAGAGAATATAGAGAATTAGCAACAGCAGATCTCCTTGTAGTACACCCCTGTTCAGGTTCTCAGAAGAATATAACAACTTGATAGATATAAGCTATAGTAATAGCAAAAAGTGTTTGATAGTATGGTCTTAGTTATTTGTTAAGAGGTAGTCAGCAACTTACTTATTGATCTATTGATTAGCTTTGAAATTAGTATCTACTATACTAATAAAGCTTTGGACTTCTTGTACAGTACTATTAAAGATAGGTAGACTCAGGCTTTTTGTTGATCAGATCTATTCAGCTAGGGCAGTAGTAGTTGCTACCATTATGGCTATTTGGGCTATGAGGTCTAGGATTTGTTAGTTTGCCATATTATTTACTAGAGGTGTTTGAACTACTGATAGTAGAGTTACTGATATAACTTAAGATACTAGTGCAGAGTGTGATGATATTCTTTGAGTCTGTATAAGTTGCTGGTGTAACTGTTGTAGGTCTGGTGTAAGGGCTTGATAGATAACTGTCTGTTATTCTATAAGTATGTTTTGCCCTAAAGTAGGTGTGTCTTTTTCAGCAATATATCTAGGATTGAATTCAGTAAGATACTTTTCCTTCTCTTTGCTTTGATCTTCATATAGTTGGGTTTGTTCAGCATCAAAGTAGCTGGTATCTGTTATATATCAGATTTCAGATAGACTTAAATCAAAAGCTAGTTCAAGTTCCAGATAAGATTATAGCTGAGCCTACTTTTGGCTTAGAGTCTGATTGTTGATGAAGGGTTTCTCTGACTTCTTCTTTAAGAATATAGCAGATCTTGCAATTCTGAAAATAATAATATAGAGCAGTCTTAGTTCTAGTGTAATAATAGTTAGTAGAGTTGAGCCACTTAGCTACAGAGACTTAGGCCTCATAAGGAACTAAGACTAGGAAGACAGCTGCTAGTTATCCTAGATCACTTGAGTAGAGCTTATAAAACTCTTATTAAGAAGAGTAAAGAAGGCTTTTATAAGACCTTCTTTATCTTGACTTACAGGGTATAGAGTAAGAGTTTGTTAAATAGAGTTTTACCTATCTGTTGATTTAATTGGAGTACTTTTTTGAGTATATAAAGGTCATATCACTTGTTGTAGACATAGAGGTCTAATTGTCCTTGTATATCAGATTCAATTTACTCTAAATTGTTAGATAGTTCAGAATAAATTCCAGTTCAACAGTTGGACTTTATACCAACTTATAGGAATTTCTATAGAGGGTTGTAGCTAAGTGAGAAAACATCTTGAAGCAGAATTGAATTATAAACCACTGATACCAAGTTATAAGAGAGTACTTTATTTAGAGTACTATTATATAGTTCTAGAAGAGTTTTCAGAAAGTTCTAAATATTCTAGAAGACTGTTTTCTTAAAGTCAAGATCAATTTCATATAGAGTATGTTCTCTATGCTTATTGATTTCAAAATTATATTGATATCTCAACCAAAGTCTTTTTTTAGACTCATTATAGATATTCAAGATTTACCTTATTTCAGAAAGTTCAAGAAACTAAGACCAGCTTAGTTGAATCAGTATATCACTATAGATAATACCCAATTAGAAAATTTCAGGATCTAGTTAGGAGTGGGACCTAACATAGTACAGGTTTACTTAAGAGTGGTTTTTGGGTTATTAAATAGATTTATTTGCTATTTATGATATTGCTATTAGCTTATACTGGGAGTAGTATATGGAGAGATATTTATATGGGAAAATGTTCTTAGCTTATTTGTGTCTGAGTTTCTGATATTTAGAGGAGGGGATATTTATACTAATAGGAGACTATCTGGATATTCTTCAATGAGATTACCATCAATGATGTTATCTCTGATGAAGTAGTTATCTAAAATGAGTAGTTCTTAGATTATATCTCTCTATTCATTTATATAGTAATATGTTAGAACTATATTTCCATCCTACAGAATGATGTAATCTGTTTTGTATACTAGATATGGTATTAGTAGATAGAGCAGAAGTGTATCATCTTCACTTTTATCAGATTTGCTATCAGTATACCTTTAATAGATTACAGTACTATATATTGTAGAGTTGTAGTAAGCTGGTGGCTATTCTTTATTTTACTTATATATAGGAGATGGGGTTGTTGATTCTATCTTGAGAGTTGTCTAGAGATATAGATTGTATTCTCCAGTCTCTTTATTGTAGTTGAAGTAGTCAGATATAAATACAGATTAGTACTCATACTAGTGGTCATTATCTCAATAGGTTTTGTAAATAGTTATAAACTATTGTATGTAAGTTTATCAGCAAGATTGACAAGGTGATCAGAGTTGGTAGAGATCATTGGCTAGAGGTCATATTGATATCAGAGGAATTATTATCTTCAGCTTTGTCATTATCAAACTAGATTATATTATAGATATCTTTTATGGTATATCTAACTTAAGACATTTATAGAATGTAATTATCTGAGTATGGAAAGAGTCTGTCTGTAATTTGGACATACTCGATATATTTGTAATTAAGTTCTTATACTATATTATCAATTTGACCATAGATTAGAGTAGTAATCATTTTAATGATAGTAACTTAAAGATAGAGAGTAAAGATGCTATACTCATAAAAGAGTTCTTGGTGTTTACAGATAATAAGTTTCTGATGTTGAGATATTTTGATAATATCTATATCATAATAGTGGTTAATCATATCTTTCAGAAGATAGCCAATCTGATAGTAGCTTGAGATTTATCTGATTCAGTAGGCCTTGCTAAGCATATTCAAAATATTTCAATAGACTTCTATGAAGTAAAGAGATACTAAGCTATAGATATTTATGAGGAGTAGAGGAGCTGTAGCCTAGTTAACAATGACATTCCAAATATCAGTATGGATATAGCTGGGTATATGTTTGAGAGTTATAGTTATGATTTTAGTTTATTGTGGTTCTTTGTTTTGGTATACTATATGTTCAATATATATACTTTTGATCCTGATTAGTAAGGTTTCATTTCTGTATATCTTGTATTCTGTGACTTTGAGTTGACTCAGCTTTGTGATCTGTGACTTCAGTTTGACTCAGTTTCATAATCTTGTATGTAATTTCCAAATTTGTTCTTAGGGTAATATATAATTTTAGTGGCTTGAAGATTGTGCACTTATAATTACTATAGTCTTCACTATTACTTTTCTTATTATCTTCTATAGAGTAGACTTCAGTCTTCTTATACTGAGTTGCATTCTTTCAGTTTAGTAATTCTGAGTCTCTTTAGTTATCTCTTCTATTGTTATATTCTATAGTATAGTGTCCAAACTATCTACAGTTAAAATATTAAACTTAAGTCCTATTTCAGAGTAGGTAGCTTCTTTCTTCTCTTAGTAGATAGCTTCTGTTTTCTTATAATAGATAGTTCTGGTTTTCTCATAATACATAACTCCTATTATTTTGAGAATAGCTCTGATTTTTATATATAGTGAGTTTTTCAATTTACTCAACCAATTAGTCTAGTTTAGAGCTGAGGTCTTATATAGATTTCATTCTTATCTTTCTTTTATTTTTTTGTAGATTTCTTTTCTCTTAGATTTTCTTAGAGAATTTCTTAGAGAATCTTGAACAGAAGGTCCTCTTTATCTTCTTTCTTATTGTTATTTCAGATAGTCTCTTGTTTGATATCAAAATATCCTTGGGCTATATCTACTTATTCATCAGATCTCCTAATACAAAGAGTGTAGATATACTGGGCAATATTGAGAGAGATCTTATTTATAAAGATCATTAAACTAATGATGTCTTGGTTGGTGATACTAAATCCAGTAGCATATATTCTCTTCTGAATTCTTGTAGAGAATACTTATAGAGATTCTTTAAGATTCATTTTCATCTTTATGATAGATTCTTAGACTTTGTAGCAGATTTCTATTTCTGTATACTTTTTAATAAACTAGTAAGAGATAGCTTCATACTGCTCTATATAGTAGTTTGTATCAGCTATAGCTTGTTCTAGATCAGAGTTTGGATTATTTGATATTCTAGTGAAGATTTCTTAGCTAGTTCTCTCAGCTACATATATCTTAAAAACAGATAATTTGTCTTCTAAAAACAAGGTCTTTCAGGACTGTAATTTCTTCAAAAGTATCTAGAAATTTCCTTAAGTCTTCTTCTGGATATCTTACAAATGTAAATAGTGATGCTGTCATTTTATTATTACTATCTTCTAGTTTTTTCTCAGTTTTTAAATCTGTTTTAGTTATTATTTCTATAAGTATACTGAGTCTAATTAAGCTGCTAGAAGTTGAGGGAGAGACATACAGTCTTTGAAATACTAGTACTCCTCTTGATATTCTTGAGGATGCTGAGCTTAAAGGATCTACTGGTCCTGGTAATAGAGAGATAGATGGGACTTTTAGAAGAAATCAGAATTAAAAAATATGATCTTCAAGTTCTTGTGCAAGTTCATCAAAGTTTCAGATAAGATTATCTATATTATCTAGTTGGTCTGACTAAATTAGGTCTCTTGGTAATAAGTCTGTTAATATATCTAGTATATTAATAAGCTATAGTCTTAGTAACTGAGCTAGTAGTGATAGAGAGTTTTGTATTATACTGGTCTTTAGTTGAGATCCTTCTGATAGTAGATAGTTAGTAAGTCTTGAGATAATTACTTTCTTTTCTGTCCAAATACTGCTGATGATTCATTCTCCTATAGTAGTAGAGATTGGTGCTATATTAAATATATTCAGTTTGACTATTGGGTTTTTATAAGCTGAAAGTTATATAGATTTCAAAAATCTTCTCAGTTGAGCTTCCAAATATAACATATCTGGCTCAATAGATATAAATTATAAAGTTGGGACAGCTATATTAATTTGTCTGAGGCCTTAGTTACTTTGTTAAAAAGTAAAAAAATATTCAATAGTTTCTCTTTTAAAAAATAAGTATAAGTTTTCTTGTTTATATAATATAGTTAATTTCATTAATTTTCTAATTAGACAGTATATGTTTTAGTATAATATAGTAGATTTTTTAATTCTTCTGACTTTATCTAATAAGTAGACTGAAATATAATGAGTTCTTTAGACTTAATATGATAAGTAGACCAAATTAGCAGACTTTTTCTTTATATCAGAAAGTAGATCAGAGTGGAATTAGACAAAACTCACAACCTTCTAAATAGTAACTTTAGAGCAATCTTTTTTCTTTAGGATCAAGTAGCTCTTGGCAGACATATCTCTTGAAGTATATTAGGCAGACTTGTTATTTACTTTTGAACTTTTCAAACTGAGGTTTATTCACTTAAATCTCTGAAGTATTTTATATAAGTACAGTTGCTATCTGGTTGCTATCTGGGTAATTATAGAATGTGCAGTAAGACTAATTTAGGAAAGATATGGCCACTTATTCCCTTTGAGTTGGGTGTTCTCTGTGGAATGGGTGTTCCACTTGAGATGAGTGTTGTTCCAGCTGAGATGAAATCAACATACCTGATTTGGTACACCTGGTTATTTATACAAATTGTGGCACATGTAGGTTAACCATGCTATGTGTTCTTTGTACATCATCTGGCTATACTATAGTGTTCGCTCGTCACAATGGTTAAATTGTCACCTCTTTCGCTCTTTTTCTTTTCCTAGCCTCAAACTCATTGGTCCCCCGAAAATAAATTACAGAATAATTTATACGCTTATGTAGCAAGCAGGTTTTGTATGCACAGATTGCGGATTAATATTTAAGCTTTCGGTGTTCTGGAAAGAGCCTGCTTGCTCATGCTTCTCCCCCTGGTCGCGGTCGCAGTCAGTTTGGCCGCCTGCCATCTCTTTCTCCATTTAGCCTGGTCCCTAATTGACATTCTCAAATCCTGCTTTTCTACTCTTGGCCAATCAGGGGTCGGTGGCGGACGGTGGGGGTGCAAAGGCCACAACCGTGGAGAGGTTGGCGAGGCTGGCAGACGACGGCGATTTGAAGGACCTGCCAGCGGATCTTGTAAAGGTCCGGTCGTTGCAGACTCGGGATTCTGTAAGGAGGAAGATCCGAACGAGAGGGAGGAGTAGAGAGGGTTTGCGGGCTGGTGGGCGGCGTAAGTTGTTTGAGTGGGAGCGGTAACAATAAATACAAGTATGTTCATATTCAGACAATGCAGTTCCCAGCCTGGTTGTGTGCATAAATTTCCGTGGTTCCCATTAATTATAGGTGAAGATTTATTACCTTATACAAGCACAGCAGACGTCGCGAATTTCCCAAGATCGGAGTCGCACAGCCGAGTCGACAATTATCCTGGCTTCTATAGAAGCTGGACATATCAGGTCGGTTTATCCCTCGATTTCTTAGCCACCTTCGGAAAAAAGGGGTCCACATGCCACACGTAATCGTCGGAATTTCCCCGTGAAATCTCGGTCATGGTTCGAGGGAATAATTTTGTATCTCGATGCTCAAATAACAGGGCAGAAACAAGGGGACGTGGTATGTGGATGAAGGGGTGGGAACAAGAATCAGATGACACTAGCGACATTAACATAGGTATGCCTCGTGACATTGCTACTCTGGCTTCAGTGACAACCCAACCATCCATGTGTAAAAACAAAAATTGCTCGAATTATATTATGATGTGTTTGTCGCTCGCATTAGTTGAAAGAATTACATGATTGAACTAATCTGGCTGAATGAAATACAAGGGGTTTTGCCGGACTGCACGGAGCTATAGGCATCTCCTGGGGTTCTGCTTGCAGAAGCAATCCCCCTCGCATTCTTGGCGGTTCGGGCTGTTCTTACAATTGCAATAAAAGCCTGGATTTACGTTTGAAAAAAAAAAAAAAGTGAAATGGGATGCGTGAGTTCGACGAGATTGCGATACACACAACCGGATGGCGGTGGCTAACTCAGTGAATCACGAAAGGAAATCAGATGGCATGCTTACGCTTCTCCATGGGCTCGACAGGGGTGGCGACGGTGGTGGCGATGAGGACAAGAGCGAGGGCGACAGTGATGAACTTCATTGCGTTTTTGTTATTGAAAGAGGTATTGAACTGTTAGTGAAGATTTGATGCAACAATGTTCGTCTCCTTTATATATAAATTTAGCCTCATCGATGCTTTAGTGGCGTGAGAACGTGACGAATCGGACCATTGAGAATACTATTCGAGTCTGGTGTAAATTAATGACCCCTGTGCTGCTCCGAATAAAAGTTAACCTGTTGATGACCCCCGATTGAGTGGCTCACCTTGGACAGAACAGCTGGAAACAGGAATAATCACTAAAGAAGCAAAAGGGGGTAAATCGATGAATGTGCATGCCTACAATGTTGCATGGCCACGACAAAACCACGCCGGAAAATCGGTTTGTCGCTTCCTGCATGGTTGAACAATGCGACTTTTCAAATGAACCCTATTTGATATTAGCCTGCCTTTTGTGTTGCATCAAATTGTGCCAGAAGTAAATTAACGAGGACTGTCGGTATTGTATGTCCAAAGCTTAGTGTTCGTACCCCTGACATTGATCTTCTTTTAGCAATTAGAACTTCGTAAAGTCGTGCATCGCAACGTAGGTTTTGATTCAGAGGCCGTGTCGAAATCTATAGCGGAAAGTTGAAGATTAAAGCGCAGGTCACCTACGTTGGACGTCCCCCCACAAATGTAGCTCACGGATCCATGCCGTATTTGTCATTTCGGAATTATTCTTATCGACAGGACGAACTGCATCATTGGAACCATTAAAAAATCAATTTGTCTGGTGGCTCACAAATCCCACAATGGCGGATGCAGCTGCTCCCAAAGTCCTTCAGAAGCTTCGAGCGACATGGAAAATCGAAGAGATCCGATTTGAAAACTATTTTTGCGACCTGACGAATGGCTTATATGTCTCATTATGATGGAGAGTGAGGTTTGTGGGTTTGGAGGTATTAGACTATGAAGTTGTGTTGAATTATAGCGATTGGTATATCGAGTCGGTTTGATGGATTTCTCACAAAATTATGTTCGCTCCCATGGAGGTTTACACTTTCTGCCATAAACCCGAGACAAATTGTTAAAAAATATATTGTAATGTGCCAGCTCAATAGAGGCAAATTACAAGGTGGGGCAGCAATGTAGCTTGGCTTGAGCCCCCAGTTACTTTATCAAAAGTAACAAAATGTTCAGTTTCTAAAAGTGCAAGTTCTCTGGTTCATGTAATATAGATAATTTCCTAAATAGTGTAGGTTCTGCATAATGTAGCAAATTTGATCAATTTCTCTAACTTGGTAGCTAAGTTCTTCTCTTAAACCTTAGTAGTATATAAATCTTCAGACAGTATATCAGAAATGTGACAGACTTCTCTGCAGACTTAATCTGATAAGCAGACCAAAATTGGCAAACTTCTTTATATCAGAAAGTAGACTAGAGTGAAAAAGGAATAAAGCTTACAACTTCTTTGTAGTAGCTTATTGATAGATATATCTCTACCTTTCTCTGGTATAATTTGGATTATACAAACTTCTGACAACACTTTTGATATCATTTTTGAAGAAAAGGTAATAATAATATAGCAACTAATGAGCATTTTAAGAAGTATACAGAGCAGAGTGGCCCCAGTATATTCAACTGACAGTATGTAGAAAAGAGTCACAGATTGGAGGAGAGCCTGCTGGGCACTCTTACTGGTGGATGAGGAGGTAGATGAGAGGGAACCAGCAGGCAGGGGTCTGGGAGAATGAGCTTTGCTGATAAGATCAAGGTAGGGTATCTGGTGACTAGACTGGAGGACTGGCTACAGAAGAGCAAGGAGAAGAAGAGGGCTGCAGGGCCTAGCAAGGGGGCCCATAGTGGCAGTAGTGATAGGGCTGAGGGAGTAGAGGCTGAGGAGAGTGAGACTGCTGATAGAGAGAGAACTGCTAATCTGGAAAAAAATCCAGATGTGATGGCTGATGGTGGGGCTAGACTGAGGGGAGGCATAAGGTCTGAAGATCTGGCCAGGTTTGGTAGTGGCACTATTACTTAAGAAGTCAGTATCTGAATTCACTATCACTTTGTACTTCTAAGGCTTGGCAGTTATAGCAAAAATGGTTCTGAGTCTTCTGACTCAGGAGATGAAAGGAGCAGCTTCAGTGAAGTTCTTAAAGAGACTAGAAGAAGTAGAGGTGGGCTTTGAGGAGGAGGAGTTGATGTTGGGAGTATTGGAGAAAGGAGTAGTAGTAAGAGGAGTAGTGATTCCTATAGCTCAATATCTGTACTGGGACTCTAGGATAGTATAACTAGTAGTGGTGAATATATTCACAATAAAGAAGAAAGTGACCAGGAGGCTGATTGTGGATATCATTAAGGAGTATAATAATATAGTGAATGTTGGCTTCTGAGTCTGAAAAGAGACTAAGTTCTAGACTGACAATATAGATATTTAGATTAGACTGGCAGGCAAGAAGAATACTGGAAAAGGATAGGATTAGCTGATGGTACTGAAGTGGGGACCAGTAGAGTGTAAGGTCTTGAGGGTGAAAGAGATATCAGAAGAGGAGGAGGACTCGCTGAAGGTATTAGAGGATCTGACTGGAGTTATAGAGAAGAGAAGACTGGCCTGAAGTGAGTTTGAGACTAAAATGGTAATTGAAATAGTAAATGGCAGAAGAGTGTGACTGGATAAGGCTATATGAGAGAGAGTACAAGAGAGGCAATATCAGAAAGACCTATTGGCAAATCTGGGAGAGAGGGCAGAGGGTGATGCTACTATAGTCAGTAGTGGATCAAGTACAAGTACTTGGGTGGAGAAAAAGAAGAGAACTCCTATGGAGACTCTGGAGGAGGAGGGAAGCTCCAAATAAATTACAGTGATTAAGGATATAATGATGGCAGAGAAGGCCCAAGTGTGTATAGGGTGCTCACAGGAGAGAGGAGGACTGATGAGCTGTAGAATATACTAGAGGAGAACTGAGATTAATTAGTAAGGATAAATATAGAGGAGGGTCTGGGAGCAGAGGGACAGAAGATGGCCCTAGATATCAATGAGGCTATAGAGAGAAGAAGTAGCTGTGGAAGGTATTGACAAATGTTGTAGCAGATGAGTTAGGTAAGGTGGATTTTAGAGTAATTAGTAAGTGATACTGAGGTAAGATTCTGTGAGGAGAGGAGGTGGTTCAGAAGCTTTATAATAAACTATTGGTGGGCCTGTTAGAGACAGAGAAATATAAGATGAATGATATCAGGGAGGTAGCATTTCTAACTATTGCAAATGAGTAGGTAATATATCTGTAAAGATCCAGAAAGAGGTTGGAGAAGTGGCAAGTGAGATATAAGAACTATTGGTCTGACATAGAGACAGTGGATAGTGTAGACTATTAGGAGATCTTAAAAGTACTAGATACTCAACAGGGAGAGGCAGATGAGCTGGAGGCAGAGTAGAACCTAGATGTTACTAGTGATATAGTGAGTATGAAATTGTAGAGTAGGTACTTACTCTCTAAACATTATTCAATATGAATAGTATAATTAGAATCTTCTCTTTAAATATTAATGGTTTGAGGGGTGTAATAAGGTATCAGAATATCTTTAGCTAGTTGAAGGAGCTGGATGCAGATCTGTTCTTATTGCAGAATATAGGCTATAATGCTGGCTTAGATATATAGGATTGGACAAGATAATGGAGAGATATAGCAGTATAGCAGGGTTGGATGGATATTCTAATTAGAAAGAACAAGGTGAACATTGGGGATATTGAACATTAGGGTGGCAGAGTGGTGTGAGAAGTATAGAGGAGGCTAGGCTAGAGCTTCTTGACTATTGGGTCATATTATTGCCCAGCAGAAAGAAGGGAGCATATGGAGTAGATAAGAGAACTAAGAGATATAGATATTATGATAGCTAAGAGGATTGACTGTCTGGGGGGTAACTTTAACATGATATATGATAGACTGCTGAACAGAATAGATAAAGAGAGGGAGATAATGGATAGGAGTGGGGAGATGGAAAACTGAGAGAAGATTGAGAGATTGAGCTCACTGATAAATATAGGGCAACTTGGGTGAGGAGATCATCAGGTCTATACTCACTGGGTGGCAGGGCTAAGATCAAGAATTAACTAGGTATTGACTGCTGAGTGCTGGGGAGTAGATATCTGAAGTATAATTGAGACAGTCTGATGCCCTTAGTTTGACCACTAGAGTTTGCTGAGCTGTGGGAGATTTGGGAGAAGTGGGAAAGGGCCTGGACATTGGCACCTAAATACTTTATTGCTGGGGGATCATATCTTGTAGGATAAATGAGTAGTAAATATTAGCACTAGGATTATTAGCTAGAGGATATAGGGGTTGGAGATTGGGGATCATTGGTGGCATTTGAAATCTGATGCTCAGCAGTACAGAGGTGAGGCTGAGAGAGAGAGGGGGGTTTAGAGGAGAAGTCATATAAGATGAACCTCACAGAGATTGGAGAGACTACTGGAGAGGTAGGCTGAATTTTTAGTTGATAGCAAGGAAGAGATTGGAGGGCTCAAGGGATCTGGCAGGAGGTGGAAGAATTGAAGGGGCTGCTTAGATAAGAGGAGAAATTGCAGGTAAAGAGAATAGTGGTATGATTGTAGTAGCAGAGCCTGGAGGAGGGAGAGTGACCTACAAAGTTCCTATCAAGGCTGCTTTAGGTAAGGAGGATAAGACAGCAGTAGAATGGAGTATTGGATGAGATAGATGATATGGTGATTGAGATGCTAGAGATTTTGGGCCTACTGCAGTCTCACTGAGAGTAGTTATGGAGTGAGGAGGAGAGTAGTGAAGATACACTAGATATTGAATGGTAACTAGAGGATTGATACTCAGACTTAGCAGTGGGTCTAGGTGAACTTGAAGTCTCTATATAGGAAGAGGAGATCTGTTGGGTTTTGGCAATAATGAGTCTAGAGATAGCCCTGGGAGAAGATAGATTACCTTGGGATTTTTGGAAGTAGATAGCTAGTATGGAGGTTGTACTGAAGAAGATGACATAGATATATGATAAAGTTATTAGCTCAGAGATCTAGATTGGGGGGCAGCACTTGAGGCTTATAGCTCTATTATATAAGAACAAAGAGAGGAGAGAGAATTGGAAGAACTGGAGGCTGATTATACTTCTGAATATGATTGTAAGTTGATGATGAAGATTTTGATGGCCAGATTGTAAGAGATGGCTTAGTAAATATTAGGAGCAGAGTAGCAGAGCTTTGTTAGAGGTTATTTGATATAAGATAGGATAGCTTGGGTCCATGGTATCATTGAAAGAGCTCACACTACTAGATTGATGATCAACTAGTCTTTCTGGACTAAGAGAAGGCTTATGATAGAGTCAGTTATATATAGCTGAAGGAGGTGTTGAAGCAAATAAAGATCCCTCCAGGGTTTAGGAGATTGCTGATTAGTTTGTTAAAAGGAAGTCAGGTGGCTATTATAGTGAATGAGTATAGAGGAGAGTCATTTTCCTTAGACAGAAGAGTACTACAGAGAGATCTATTATCACCAATCCTTTATACCCTCTTGCTGGAACCATTGTTGGACAAGATATAGCATAGAGTGGAGTGGTTGAACATTCTAGGAGTAAACTGGAAGGTGGGGGTCTTTGCTGATAATATGGTGGTAGGCTGGACTCTGTGGAGGATGTGGTGGTACTGAAGAGTGCAGTAGAATAGTATGAGAGATACTCAGATGCTAAGCTCAACTGGTATAAGTGTGAGACTCTGGTCTTAGGTAGAGGAATAGTAGGTGAAGATGTAATTGAGATAGTTATCTCAGCAGGAGAAGCAGTCCAGTATCTGGGAATTTACTTTTCAATATATGGTTTTCTGTTGTCTCAGAGTTAGTGAGAATAGTGACTATTTGAGTGAAGGAATGCTCTCTTGAGATAAGGCAGCTGATATATTTCTCTGGCAGAAAGGGTGATGGTGTTGAATGTATATTGGTTATCTAAGCTATAGTATTTAAGATATCACTTAGACTTCCTGGCATGGGTGATCAAGAGACTATTGAAGATAGCCAGATTGTAGATATGGGTAGAGTGATAGAGTCAGATCAGCTAAGAGGTATTGACATTGCCAGTAGACAGAGGAGAGCTGAGTCTAGTAGACTTACTAAGCACCTACACTACTTAAAGATATAATGGCTGAAGTGAGCAAGTGAATTGAGAGGTTGAGAGGGGGTGCCCCTTATGTAGAGGATGTGGGAGGTTCATTTCTCTCCTCAGGGTATGACTGGTGATCTGTTTTCTCTGATGACACTAGAGGGGAGTAGAAAGATATACTATAGGAGATTCTGGTAAGGAGTGGTTGATAGTGCTCATTGAATTGAACTCAGGTGGCAGGGTGATGAGGAGGAGAAAGAATGGGGACCTCAGATATAGAGGTGAGATCATCTGCTATTAGGGGGTACACCAGTAGATGAATTTCATTTGGAGTATAGCATGAAATATCTGTGAGAGCATGAGAGAGATTTATGCATCTCTCTTGGACACATTCAGTTCTCTATTCCAAAAGTTATTATCACTGAAGCTATTACCTATGATATGATTCTTGGCACCAACTAGATAAAGAAAATGAATGCAGTTGTTGATATCAGTCAATAAGTACTCAAGTTTGACTATTGAGGCAAGAAGTACAGAGTTAAGGTGACTAGTAATGAGTAATAGAAGAAGAAGAAGAATGTTACTATCTAGAAGAAATATACTAGTAGCAAAGAATCTACCACAGAAGAGGAAGAAGAATCTGAAGATGGAAATAATCCCAGACTTAATCTCCAAATCAACCTAGTAGATGACAGGACAGAAGACAATGTGTGGGCCAGAAACACCATCCCTATTACAATCAGAGACATTGCAGAAGAAATCAAAGAATACCCCATCTATCTCAAAAGATACAAGTATTTCAAGTACTCCTTCAAGATTATTGGAATAAGGAATTCACCTAGCACAGCCCATCCTGAGTGCAGAAGAAGGAAGAAGAAATGCAGACATATTCCAGAGATACCTGCAGTCAAAGCTACAGAAGTATAAACAATTTGGAGTTAAGCATCAGCTGAGAAAGAAGAAACCTCTGAACAGAAGGTTCCTGAACAAGAAGTATTTGAAGAAGAAGAGGTTCCCAAACTCATTCTCTGAGATAACTCTTGCTGGACACCACTTGAAGATAATAATCCCTGAAATATTAAAGAAGGATTCAGCACAATCCCCATTATTCTAAAGAAAGAAATACACTAAGAAAGAGCTTTTTGGCTAGGAAGATATTTACATCAAATGGTCTTCTACTCTCTCCAAGACTACTGCTATCAGTGCTATCTACTGGATTAATAAGAAAGATAAAGACCCTGAAGATTAGAACTCTCAACTATAGTTGTATAGTCAACTATCTTCTAAGAAGTCATCATAAGGTTACAAAGTTAATTCAGAGGACAAGGTCTCTTTACCTGAACAGAAGTATATCTCTTGGCTATCCTTCCTCTAACTTATGACCAAGATAGATACTGATTCCTGAGACAACAAGAGATCAATAACTAGGAAGAGCATTTTTGAGTAATGGGATATTGCAATCTACACATTGAAGAGAGGAGATAATAGAGATCAGATCTGAAAAGTTAAGCCAAGAAATCAGAAAGAAGGATCCGTAAGATCTTTAATTTGGGAGAAGACATCCTAGCTCTCATCAGGTATGCAACTTGCCAAGGATGGATAGAAGATGCCACCAACTTCATAGAAGCCCTAGACCCTATAGGAAAAAGAAGAATTAATTATCTCTGAGATCCCTCTACTGGAGCCAGATGGCTGCACCTCAATCCCAGAGCCTGAAGGCTCTCTGCTAGTAGAGCTTTAGCTCAAGGATAGTCTGAACTCAGCAAGAATATTGCCCAGTATGTTCTGCTATATCCCAAGACCAAACCCCTGACCAAAGCTCATCAAGAAGATATAGGATATGACCTTTACAATCTGGAGAATGAACCCATCAATCCTGGAAGAACACTGATATTCAGAACTAAACTAGCTATACAGCTACCCCAAGGAACTTACATCTAACTGATCTCAAGGTCTAAACTTGCCAGACAGAGAATAACTGTAGAAGGAGAAACCATAGACCCAGGATACATAGGTGAAATTAAAATCATCCTACACAACAGTAGTATAGAATGGTACCAAATTATTAGAGGATAGAAGATTACTCAAGCAGTCTTCATGAAAGTCAAGACCCACCAATTATAAGAAGTCTCCAAATTGACTGAAAGAACAAGACAAGCTGAAGGATTTAGAAGCTCAGATAAGAAGAAAGTACATCTTCTTCAGGTCAACTACCTTAAGAAGAATGTCCCTCAGAAAGTATATTACCAATTAGTCAAACTGTACAAAAATCTCATCCTGGAGCCTGGAGAGCAAACCACCTTTGAAATCTTTACACCACCCAATCCCAGAAACCTCTTTTTCAAATCCAACAAAGATATCTTGAATCTGAATATTGAAGGATATACATTCCTCAATAAGATGAATCCAGTACACTCCCAAGCAATCAACCAGAGTTGGAAAAGCATCATCTTGCTAAAAGGAACTATCATTGGACATCTAGTACCCTTCCTCAACTAAACTCACAGAGAAGTTTATGAGCTAAACTTATCAGGAAACAGAAAAAGATCTCAGAAGAAAGGAAAGACCCCTCTGTGACCCAGAAGACAGTGAAGCCTTCCACTAATATTGGAGAAGAATTAATACCTCAGCAATGGCAACAACTAGTAGAACTCCTCAACAAATATCAAGATATCTTCACTACTGATTATGGCAACTTACCATACAACCCATCATATCACTACAGTATAAATATAAGAAATACAATACTCATTCAGCAGAAATCCTATAGAATACTCCATCACTTAAAGATATTTAAAAAGGAATACGTTCAAGAACTCTTAGACAATAGAGTTATCTGACTCTCAACCAGCCCTTGGGCCAGTCCTATACTTATTGTACTAAAGAAAGGAGGATGGAGACTCTGTATAGACTATAGAAAGCTCAACTTAGTACATAATAGAAAAAAATACCTATCCCTTGCCTAGAATCAATGATCTTTTAGACTAGTTATAAGATATCAAATACTTCAGCAGTATGGACCTTTTCACAGGATTCTATGAGATCTCCATAGACCCAAGGATATTCAGAAAACAGCCTTTCTTATCCTAGAAAAACTATTTGAGTACCTCTAAATGTCCTTTTTTTTTTTTTTTTTTTTTTTTTTTTTTATAGTTATTTGGACTTTGCTATTTATTACTAGTCTATATATAAATTTACAATATCTCCACCCACTACTCAATCCCCATAGGGGAATCCCCCCCCCTCCACTCTTTCATACTTGAAGATCACCCTATCCTCTACTATCCCTATCCTCTTTCCACTCTGATTACAAATTCTCTCTACCAGCTAATACTGCTGACTCTCTTATAAACCCCAACCAAGCCACCAGCCCATCAGAGTATCCACCACCAACCCTTCTCATTGCTGTAGTTATATTTCTAAGTCTAAATATCTTCTTTCCTCAAAAACAAAACAACCAGTAATCTACTAACCCCACCCATACAGCCAGTACCCAGCCCAACATGAGCCACTCCTTTCCAACCCCTCCCACCAGATGCTCCTACAAGTCCTCCCACCAACCCCTCACCCTATCCCTCCTTCACACAATCTCCAGGTAACTCCCCACTACTATCCAGAAGTCACTAAGCACCTCACACTCCCTTAGCTAATATTCAGACATCTGTACAAAGCCCCCTTTCTGTCCAACATTGTAGCACTCCTCACAGTCAAAGTCTCCCCCTTCCACAAGGTGGCCAGAGCAAAAGTTAAGCATAATATTCCTCCTCAACATATGCCACCAGACCACCCAATACTTTGGTGGTAGCCACTGCCTAATCTCAGCACTCTAGGCCCAGTCCCACTCTTCTCCTATACCCACTAACTGCTATCTACTGGGCTACAGATCTTGTTCCAGCCCCCTCTGGCACTCAACCCCATTACCAATATCAAAGTCACCTAGGGGGACACCCCTCAGTAATACTTAGTCCCATCTCTACATCACTGGGCCCTAAGATATTTCTCCTTTATCTCCCTGCCAGCAAATGCCAATATAGTGAATCCCATCTGCGACTCTTCACCAGAAGCCCTTGAACCACATGTAATCAATATTCTGAAGTCCAACCAAGGACAGAAGATCTCCTATAGAGCCTCTTGGTAAGAACCTCATCTCCCAGACCTTCTTCATCAGGAGAACCCAGCTACTGCCTCTTAGCTCCACTGCTCTCTTCAGCCACTATGCTATCAGGTAGTGCAACCTCTTCAGAAAGTCAACTGGCCTAAGACCCCCTTCAGCCACTAGCAAAGACAGGATTTCCCAGCTAATCTGACTTCTCCTCTCAGCTCAAATCTACCCCTTAGCAAGCTTCAGCAGTCTCCTTACCACCCAGGCCAGGAAGTCCAGATGATAAGCCAAGTACCACAACTTCAGTAGCCAGTAAACATTCAAGATAGAAACATGCCCTGCCAGAGACAAGTGACAGTCTCCCCAACTCTACAGGGCCTCTCCCCAAATAACAACCTACTGCTCCCACTAAGATTTAGTTAGCACTGACCCATATACTGAGAGATAGATGCCCAAGTATCTCATGGCCTCTCTAGTAGAGACAATTGTTCAATGATATCTCCCCTTACCAGGCCATTACTCAGCACCATTGTTTCATACTTGTATCAGTTGAGTTTAGCTCCAGAGTGCACCTCATACTACTCCACTATCTCCTTGAGTTCCTCCACATCAGTAATCGAGCCCAGGCCAACTATTATATCATCTGCAAAGGTGTCAACTTTCTACCCAATGCCAAATACTAATAGCCCTCCTATTCTATGCTGAATCCTATCCATTAAAGGCTCCAAGGAGAGTGTATACAGAATGGAGAACAGCAGGTCTCCCTGGAGAACTCCCCTTCCCAGAGAGAAAGCCCTCCCTTGATGCCCATTGTATATGAGTGCAGGCCTGCCCCCTTCCAGTAGGCTGACTATCACCACTCAGAACTGTTGAGGGACACCAATCTGATCTAGTACCTTCACCAACCAGACTCTCCAAATATGGTCATATGCCTTCTTCTGATTCAAGAAGACCAGGTGCCCATCTAGTCCACAGGCTCAAGCCCCTTCAATAATGCCATGCACTCAGGCTGTGCTATCCTGAATGAGCCAGCCCCTAACAAAGCCCCACTATTCCTCCCCTTAGACCTATTGGATCACCTTCTGCAGCCTTGCCACTACTACCTTAGTAACCAACTTTCTGTCTATGTTCAGTAGCATGATTGGCCTCCAGTTCTTTCAGTCCTCTCTCCTGCTCTTGTTCTTATACAGTAGTGCCACCAGTCCCAGATTCTGCTCACCTACTCATCTTCCAGACTGTAGTACTAAGTCACAAAGTACCTTTGCCTCTTTCAGTATGTCCAGGATACCCATCATCTTCCCAGCATAGTTGCAGCAAGAATCTGGTGAATCTCCTCCTCTTATACTGGTAACACCAGGTTGCTCAGTCCTTCCACCTGTAGTGGGTACCAATCCTCTAAGATATAATCAATGATGGCAGTATCAGCCCCACCCTCCTCCTCACTCTACAAACCACTCCACCTCTCCTTCAATGACCTGAGAATGTCTTGTATACTATACACCAATAGCCCCTCAGAATCAAGAACCTCCTCTCATCTCTGCTAAACTCTCCTTGCCTGAAGGGCCCTTATGAGAAACTTAGAGGACCTCTTACCCTCCTTCAGCCCCTGTCAATGTAATCATGTCACCAAGCTCTGTACCTATACTTCCTCCTCCTCCCACAATATCTATTACAACTCAACTACCTCCTATCTCACCCATAGCAATCTCCAAACCCCCTCTCCCTCTAGGGCCAACAGTTCTGCTCAATCTTTCAACAACCTCATCAGTCTAGCAGATGCCCACAACATCCTCTTTCTTCTCTGTCTACCAGTCACCTTCCCAGCCTCTCTCCAATAGACCCAAGTAGCCTCTTTCAGCCTCATCCACCTAACTCCAACTGGGGCACCTTTCTGTATCCACCCCTCTATCTTCTGTCAAATTTCCTCAGCCTACTTGTCCTATAGTACCTTATTGTCTAGTAAGGAGAAGTTAAGGTGCCAATGTCCTGGTCCATCCCCACTCCCCCCAAAGTGTCCCTGTCCTAACAACCCCCAATGATCAGATCACAGATACTATTCAACCTCTAGTGATTTCCAGATATCTAAACTCCAGCAGTCTGCTATTAAAACCCAGTTGATCCTTGTCCCCAGACCTCTGGCCCAGTATATATATATTCTCTTATTACTCCAAAATCCCCTGCCAGTATCTACTAGTGTACTCAGTCTCTCTACTTTCTCCTATATTTCCAGACCTTCACTCTGACCCTCAGCCCCCCACCCTCCATCAGTTCTGTCTACAAATACATCTTGGACCATATTGAAGTCCCTGCCAAGCACATCCACTCCAGCCTCTACAAGGGCCCTACTCTCCTGGGACCCTTCACCCAGGTCATCTGCTCCCCTCATATAGTAGGACAGTAGCAAGACCCCACTGTAACTGGCTCCCAACCTACTTGAATCTATTCTCCCCAAACCAGCCTATCTCTCTAGCTCCTTATCTCTTATATCACTCCTTTGCCCCTCTGAACCAGAATCCCCACCTTACCTTTCTATATAGCCTCTCCTCCCCATTCTTTAGTCCATTCCAGTCTATCTAAATCATCCTCACATCTGAAATTCTGCAAAAGAAAGTGATCAGCCTCCAGTCCCTTCAGTCAAGTAAAAATGTTCTGATGCTGAAAAGAACTCTGTAACTCATTCATATTGAGAGAAAAAATATTAGTTGTACTGTTCATAAGAAATAATATGAAGTTGAAAGTACATCCTCTACTGCTCTATGGTCATCCTCTCCCATGCCAAGTCTAGGTTGTGTTCCTCAGATACCTCCTCCTATTCAGCTCTCTTTGCCTCCAATCTCTCCAGTAGCTCAGCCATTTTCCCATCCTCCTTTTCCTCAAACTCCTCATAATACTCTAGACAGGCCTCTTGTCAGAGCTATAAACCATGATATTTTTCCCAACAGTAGGTGGCCTGCTCACCAGCAACAACCACCAGCTTGGCCTCCCTCTCCTTGTCTACCTCATACCCTTCCTCCTTCAGAAAAACCACCAGTATCTCTACCCTTAATATCTCCACCACTCCATCACTATATAGGATTCTTACCCAATACTCATCACTCATCACTCTCAGGTCCACTTCTCCCAGTTCCTCAGCCACAAGATTATTCATTATTTGGTATATCCATAGTAAGTTCCCCACTTCCTTCCCCTCAGGGGTCACAGGCCAACCTCCACTCAGTATCAAAATATCCTCCCCCACACTTGTGATCTCATTCTACCTCTCCTCCAGGACATCTACCAATTTCTCCTCACTAACTGCCACTACTTATCCTCCTTTTGCTATCTCAGAAACCCCAAAGTACACCTGCTGAGCACCATGTATGGACACATCCTCTGCCATTTGGCCCCTTGCAGCCGGTCCCCTCCTGATAAGAGGGGTTGGAGTAGGAGACTACTCCCAGACTTTGAACATACCATTCTTGTATGGGTCCTCACTCAGCACCTTCCTGGCCTCCTCCAGACCAGCCTCCATATTCTCCCTCTGCCCCCCAGCCCAGGCACTCACCATAGTCCCCTCAGTATTCTCACTGCTATCAGCAATCCTAGTCTTCTTTATCTTTAGACTTACCAGCAACTCTCTCTGCCTCCTGCAACCTTGAGACCTCTCCCACAGCCTCTTGTCAATATGGACTTACCTTTCATCAACAATCTCTAAGTACATCGACTCCACATATATCTTCCAAGTCTTTGCCCTCTACTCCACCACACTACTCAGCTCCTCCAGTACCTCCAACAGGTCCTCTTCCTCCTCCTCACTTCTCTTTACCCTTACCATCTTGTATATAAAGGCTACTCACATCATCACTAAAGGCCAATTACATGCCTTGCTAGTAGTCTCTCTCTCTGCCAGTCAAATCTGAATATCAACATCTCCTATCTGAAAGATGGTCTCTTCTCAGACCCTAAACCTTATATCAACTACCTCCCCATACTCAGCCATAACCTCCTCAACTCTCCTCCTCATCTCCACAGTAGTTACCATAGGTACTCTCTTCACCAGAAACTATACTACCCTGGGATCCCATCTCAGGCACTGTGCTATTGGAATGTACATCTCTCTGACTATTAACCCTACCTTCAGTACCTCCTCTAGCAGCCTCATCTCCTCAAAGTCCACCTCCACCCCTTCAAGGCCCTTCAGGAACTTAACAGATACTGTATCTTCCACTTGCTTTGTGATCAGCCCCAGTACCATTTTCACTATCATTGCCAAGCCTCTGAAATACAGAGTGACTGTGAATTCCAAGATTGACTTCTTGAGTAATGGTGCCACCACTAGCCCTGTTATACCATCAGCCAGGTCACTAGGTCTTGTGCTCTTCTCACTACTCAGTCCACCATCAGCAGTCCCATCTAGATTTTTTTCCAGATTACCTGTCACACTCCCATCAGCAGTCACTCTCTTAGCCACTACACACTACACCATCAGCCTCCCTACTCTGGCCACCCAGTGAGGCTCTCCCTAGCTACTGCTGCCCTGCATTCTTTACCATCTCCTTGTCCATCCTCAGCCAGCTCTCCAGTCTAGTCACTGGCTGTCTCTCCTTCACCTTATCCACAAAGCTTATCCTTCCAGTCCTCTATCCTCTAACACTGCTCCCTTCTCTACCATAGCCTCCTGCCAGCAGGCCCCTCATGCTTTCCCCCAAGCCAGGGCCCCTCCCCACATACTGCCAGTTGAATACACCAGGGCCACCTTGCCCAGTATGCACCTCAGAATGCTTTTTTTTTTTTTTTT
>RBNI01000521.1:0-29846 GCA_003990745.1 Jimgerdemannia flammicorona | reverse complement strand
TTTTTTAATAGCCACTTAGACTTCTTTATTCCAAACCAGGATATAAGAATATTAAACAATTTACAAGTCCCATTGACCACCCACAACTGCACCTAAAGAGATTCACCAAACCCAGTAGGATCTATCAACCTACCCCAATTTTTCACTGCACCCCACCCTCACCCAGCACCAAATGACCCAACTCCTGAAGACAATGTCTTGTATCTTCTTCACAGCCCCCAACTCCTACTGCCTCTCTTGGTATCACCATCCCTACACTACCTCTCTTATAAGTTAATGCCAATGCTCCACCAAGTTCCCAACTCTTATCCAGCATTCATCTTCAAAGACCCACTACCAGTACAATACCATTAAGACTCACACTCCCAAGATCCACCCAACACCACTCCAAATATCACCAATATCTCCCACCAGTCTCCTCTGGATAACAACACTGACAGAATCTCCTGGCTGCCCTCTCTCGGTACCTCAATGTTCCTCTAAGGTCCATTAATAATCTTCTATCCCAGAGCAGATCACCAAGATATGCTCTGGAGTCTGAACCACCTCTCTAGAGATTTCAGTACACTATTTACAATCTCAGTACCCATTGACCACCATCCAGCCTGTCTGGTAGTTCAATATCATATTTCTTCTCAAGAATCACCACTACACCACTATACCACCCAATGCCTAGGGGGTACCACCTTATGTAATATAGCTACCCAACCCCAAACTAGACTCTATTCCTATACCTCTCCAATTCCAGCTTTCTGCTATCCAACCAGCCACCTCTTGAGCAGGCCTGTTCTAGCTTATTCCATAGCCTCTATCAAAGAATAGTCCTTCAATTCTCTATCCCCTACTCTGAGCAACTCTAGCTACCATCACTACTGCTCTGGGTTAGTATTCTCCTCTACAATCTCCACCTCAGGTCCTATCAGCCCCATGGCTAGCCAGGCCTCTACAATGTCCCACCAGAACCCTTTGTACTACATTCTGCTAACTATTCTAACCTGAAGTAACTCTCTCATATTCTTTTACTTCTTGCTCTAAGGGCAGAACCTGACCTCCCAATTATCTATCACCAGTCTGCCCCAACTTCCTTCTCCTAGCTCTACAAGGTGGCAACTCTACCAGCCTCTAAGGGCCTTTAGCTGCTACCAGAAATCCACTAGCCCCTGACTCCTATCTACAATCAGCAGTACCAATGCCTCCCATTCAATCTGTGGCTGTCTTCTCCACCAGAGCTACTATTTAATAGCCTTCTTCAGCCACCACACTACCTACTCTGAAAAGTCTAAGTAGTAATCCAAATATCACAACTTTGATAACTAGTATATATTCAAAACCACTACTCTCTCCACCAGGGGGAAGTTTTGACTAGCCCAACCTATTAGTGCACCTTTCTATTTCTGCACTATCACACCCTACTACTTTCTTGGCAAAACTGTCCCAAATACAGAAAATCAGATGTCCAGATACTGGATAGCCTCTCCATTAGATATAACTTATCCAAACCCTCTCTCAGCCCCCACACCTATACCAAGCTCCAAAGTCTCACATTTCCCCCAATTCAACTTTATATCTACTAATCCCTCATACTATTTAATCCTCTCTCATAGAGTGTCCACATCTGCTACACTATCTAACCTAACTATTATATAATCCACAAAGCCCCAAGCTTCCAAACTATCTCTCCCATCCTTAGTTCAGTCAGTTATCCCCTCAGCTAGACCAATACTGGCTCCAATGAGAGAATATAAAGAAGGAGTGAGAGAGGGTCTCTCTGTGGAACTCTCCTACCCAAAGCAAATTCTGGACCACACCAACTATTTATCAGAACTGCCTCTCTATAGCCATACACTAGTCTTATCAGCTTTTCAACCTCTTCTACACCAAATCTGACTCTCTGTAGTATAGCCTCTATATAGCACTACCATACCCTATCATATACCTTTTTCTGATTTAAGAAGATTATTCTCCCATTGACCTGATGGCTCCTACAGCCCTCCAAGACATTTTGCACTCAAGCAGTACTGTCTCTGATCTGCCATCTCTTCACAAAGCCTCTCTACTCCTCTCCCACCAGTCTACCAATCCACTGCTGCAGCCTCACTACCAAGATCTTCAAAACTAACTTTCTATCCACATTCAACAACATTATTAACCCCCAGTTATGCTATACCCTTATGTCACCTTTCTCTTTATACAATAGAGAGACTAACCCTAAGTCACTATTACTAATCCACTGACTCTCTTCTAACACATAGTTGACTATTACTATAAGCCAAGCCCCAAACTCAGCCTGGAACTTCTTCTGAAACTTCCATGAGAGCCCATCCTCACCTGGCAATGAGCTACCAGATACCTTCTGCAGAACTCCCAACATCTTCTTTGGAGATACTCTACCTATTACAAAAGCCCCCATCTCTGGCAGTAATACTACTGGCCAGTTTCATACTAATGGTGTATCTGCAATATCTAGTGTACTATGTATCTCCCCCTCCCCCACCCTCATCACTCCAGAGGCCCTGCCATTGCTCAGAGACCTCCTTTAGCATATCTGTCATACTAAAGACTTCAACTCTATTCTCTTATAATACTGAAGCCCAGCTATACTGCACCTTTTTAGCTTTTAAGACACCAGATAAATATTTTGTCAGTCTCTCACCCTCTTCCAGTCACTGAGCCCTCAGGTGTACTAGAAGGCCATCTACCACTCTATTCTCATCCTCTCTTATATCTGACTGCAGATCTACCACCTCCTTAGCCAGGCAGTACTGCTTCTCTCCTACCAGCATCTTGTCTTCCAATAACTTCAGTCTCCACCTCAAACCCCTCTCAACCCTCTGTTCTTTGTCCTTCTGCTCCTTCCCAGCCACCTCTCCAATATTCAGCCAATATGTACCTGCTAAGTATTTAAACCTGCCCCAACATTCAGCAATAGACAAACTACTATTCACCCACCTCTTTACTTCCTGTCTGACTAAGAAAACAAATTGCTCTCTTTCCACCAGTTGTCAGAGCAAGGCCACATTAAGATATCAATACTCTCCTCTACCACTAGCTGCCTGAAATCTTCCACATACTTCAACTCTCCAATGGTCAGACCATGGGCACCACTATATCTCTATAATGTCCAATACATTACCCCAATGTTTGGCTACCAGTACTCAATCAATCTGTATCCCCACTATCTCATCATATACTAGATATTACCTAGTAAAGGGCTCTGACTTATCTCCAGCCCTTGGCTACATACTGTTTACTAGTCCCATATCCTTTTTAACCTGAAGCCACTGAGACAGCCCCTGAGAGATGGCTGCACTAGTCCCACCATCAGACCGATCCAGTGCACAATCCCATACCATATTGAAGTCCTCTCTCAGAATGTCCAATCCCAGAGCTGCTCAATCCTCTCAAGTCAACCACTCCTTCACCCATTGCTTTTGCTCTCTGCCAACTACTGGCAGATATACAGAGCCCACCAAAAGTCCATCCCCAGCACCTCTCTTCAGCCTTTCCCACACCAGATAACTACTAAAGATTCCCACATTAACTAGCTTACCCTTTCTTACACCAACTAGAATGCCAACTTACCTATTCCAACCAGTGCCTCCAAACCATTCTTTACTCCACAACTTATAGTTCTACATATCATAAGTCTGAACATCCTGAAGAAACACCACATCATACCTCCAGACCTTTAGTTACTGAAAAAGGTACCACTGCTTAACTCCATCATATAGACTATTGATATTGATTGATAAAATTCATAGATTGTTCTTCATTATGAACAGTGAGTTTAGATATCAGCCACTCCTGCTGCTACCTTCTCAGCCCTATCCTTGATAATATCCTAACACTCCTCACAGACTGCCCTCCAAACTTACTTACTATTGATACTATCACAGAAGAGGTCTACTCATTCCAATACCACCTTTCTGATATCTGCCATCTGGGTATCATCCTTCAACCTCCAGGAGAGCTACCACCATAGTGATCACCAACTTTAGTTCTTGTAATACTACCTTAAGAAATTCTTCTCATGTCTTTGGAGAATTCTGAAATATATCCACTTCCTTGATATCTTCCACTGCAAGCTCCTCAAGGACAGCCTAAAACCAACTATCAGCCACTATCACCAGTAGCCCTGGGGTGGCAGGCCTAGGGGTTCTGCACAACTCCTGAAGCAATTCTCTATCTACAGATACATCAGAAGCAATCTCTATCAGATCATTCTTCTCTGAGACTTTGTCAGCTGCACCCACCTCTCCAGCCTCAGGATATTCCCAGTACATATTTGCAGACCTGGCCATCATCATATCTTCTATCTGAGTCTCTGAGATCACCTTGACATCCTCCTTGAAACCTGCTTCCCTCTCTTCCTCACCATCAGCCCACTTCTCCTTCACAGGTATGTGTACAGAGTCACCCACTCCCCCCAGCTGCAAGAAGGATACTTCAGCTGTCTCCACCCCTTCTATTTAATTCCTGTCAGTCATGATCCTCTCATCCTCCTCCTCAGCAGACTCTTGCTACACTGCCTGCAACCACTCCCAATTCTCCTCATGTCATTGTCTCCTCTTTCCATCTACCTCAATCTAGATCCAATTCTTAGCAAACTCCTCCCATTTCCTCTTCTGCAGAGCTTTTGCTTCATTGCACTCCTTCAGGGCAATTAGCAACTCTTCCTCTTTCTGCTCAGAGCCTTTCCTCCTCCAAACCTGATACTTCTGTCCCCTAACATGAATGATCTCTAGCCAGTCCTGCCACAATCCAGTTGCCTCCTTCTCTTCCAACTGTACCATTGTCTTACAGTTCCCATTCCTCAACTTCATGCCTTGCCAAAACATGAACCCAAAATCCACCATCTTACTAAAATCTTCCAGGGCTTTGGCAATCACTCGCTTAGTCTCCTGTCTGTTCAGCATTGACAATCCTTCAACCACCAGTCTCACTGTATACAGGACCCACCTTAGGCACCTTGCCATCTCCACCTTGATGTTCTTGACCATCAGCCCCTTCTCCAAGACCTTTATCATGACCTCCTCTTCCACAAAGCCAACCTCCATCACCTCTGCTGAAGGAATAAATCTCAGTAACTCTGCCCCCACAACCTCCTCACCCACCAGTTGCAGAACCTCCTTGGCTGACAGGCCAAGGCCCAAGAAATTGACAGAGACTATCCACATTGATACTGACTTATGAAAGAACAGATGTACTACCAGCTCTCCAGTCTCCATAGCTAGAGTTATCTTACTCTTGCTCTCAGAAATGCTAGCCACTATCTTATCAGAAACTACTGTACTACTAGCAGTGATACCTCCAGCCAATAATTCCACCCCAGGAAAGCTGATCTCAGCAGTCCTACCTCCAGACCCCTGACTCCTGCTGAGCCCCTGACCAGTCAGCTGACCAGTCACCTGATGCTCACCCCTATCAATACTACACCCCCCCTGCCCTCCCACTTTAGGCCTAGAGGCCACCCTCCTGTCCCCCACTACCTTCTGCTAGCCATTCACTCCAGTCATCAGCTCCTGACCACCAGCCTGCCTTCCTACCACACCAGCCCCAGCAGCTGCTGCAAAACTCTTGGGGAAACCCAGGTCAGGCCTCCTTCTCTCCAGGTATTCAGAGCTTGATGAACCTTGAGTCACTATTATATGAAAACTCAATGGATATCAATGAAACTTATTGTAATTTATTGCCAGAATTCTGCTGTATCTAGTATACCAGTATAGGTAAAGTAAAAACTTGAAAATGTATTGCTTATCATAAAAAGATGTCTGTGTAGCTTAGCTCACTCTGAGTGGTATGAGCAAAAGAAGTCCCCTGCTTCTGATCTCTTTAACTAAGTAAAAATGTTATATTATTTCTCAGAACCCCTCAAGCTATTCATATTTAATGAAAAAATGTCAGTTGTATTGTTCATAGGGAATAATGATGATATAGATATATATATCTACTTTATAGCTCTACACTCATCTCCTCTCTGGTCAAGTCTAATCTATATTCCACAGCAGCCTTCTCCTTCTCAACCTGCTTAGCCTCCAGTCCAACCAGAAGTTCAGCTATTGCTACATCATCCTTCTCCTCCATCTCCTCCTGGTACTCCAAGCAGGCCTCTTGCTAGATTTCCAGTTCATGTCTCTGTTCTTACCAGAAGGCTGTATGCTCCTTAATAGCTGCCACAAACTCAGTCTCTCTCATATCATCTACCTCATATCCTTTCTTATCCAAGAACACCACCAGCACCTCAGTCTCCAGAGCCTCTATGACATTATCTCTCTACAGCACTCTTGCTCAGTACTCCTTACTGGGAACCTGCAGATTCATATTTTTTTTCTTCTCAGCTGTCAAGTTGTTTATCACCTGGCATATCTACTGTAGGTCACTAATTGTCTTGCCTCTAGAGATTACTGGTCTACTGTTCCCTAGCATTATAGTATCTGCTCCAGCACTTACAGACTCATCTCACTCCTCCTCAGAAATATCCACCAGCTCATCCTTCTCAACCTTGACTATCTGCCTCCCACTCACTATCTCAGATACTCTAAATTGAATACAGTAAGTCCCCAACATCTCTACATCCTCACCAACCTTCAGCTGAATAACTCCAGACTGCTCTCCCATATCCTTATTCTCCTCCCATACCTCCAGTATACCATCATCATAGAGAGCCTGATCTCTCTCCTTCTGACTCCTACCCACTATCTTTGTACTCCTCCCCACCTTACTATCTGCTCAGACACTCTCCTGAGTATCCCCAGAAACCTCACCAGAGCTAAGCAATACCTTCTCCTTCTTCTTCAAACTTGCCAGTAGCTTCTTCTACCACTTATGCCCCTGAGCCCTCTCTCACTGCCCCTTATCTACCCAAATACACCTCTCATCCACTATCTCTAAGTATATTAAGTTTATATATATCTGCCATACCTTAGTCCACTGCTCTACTATTCCACAAAGCTCCTCCAGTATCTCTACCAGATCCTCCTCCTCCTCTACACTTTCTTTTACTCTAGTCATCTTATAGATAAATACACTCCACATCAATACTGAGGATCAGTCTTACAGCTTCCTAGTAGCCTCCTTTCTATCTAGCTAGAGCCTGACATCCACATCTCCAGTCCTAAATGAAGTTCTCTTTCAGACCTGGAAACTAATATCAATTATCTCACTATACTCAGTCATAACTTTCTCCACTCTCTTCTTTGTCTCTACTGTTATTACTCTTCACCAGGAGCTAGACCACTCTGGGGTCCTACTGTAAACAGTATATCATTGGGACCACTACCTCTCCTACAGTCAACCCTGCCTTCAATGCCTCCTCTAAGGGAGTAGCTTCCTCAAAGCCCATCTCAACACTCTCAAGCCCTTTCAGAAACTCTACTAAGACAGCTCCAGCCATCTGCTTCAAGGTTAGCCTTAGTACTATCTTTACCATCACTGCTAAGCCCTAGAAGTACAATGTGACTACAAACTCTAAGATCAATTTCTTGAGTAATGGGGCCACTACCAGGTCTATTATACCATTAGCCAGATTTTCCTGTCTCTATTGGTCCTCCTATATAGTACTACCATCAGCTGTTATATATATATATATATATATATATTTTTTTTTTCAGATTTCCCATCATACCTCTATCAGCAGTTACACTACTACCCCCAGCCACAGCCCCTCCTGCCCCTATGCTCACTCTCCTGGACATATAGCCTCTACTATCTCTAGGTTAGCCTTGCCTTTCCCCTCAGCTTTGCCAGTCTGAGCCCTCACTAGCCTCCCACTCTCCTTTACCTTGTTAGCAAAACTTGAGGGCCCAGATCTGCTCTCATTTCCACCAGATACCAATCACTCTCCAGAGCCTTCTCCACTATTTGTACCTCTGAAAAAGCTCATCCCCAGACCATAACTCTTCCCTACATACTGCTAGCTAAATACCTTAGGTCTACCTAACCAGTATATCCATCAGGACTCTTACTTAATAACTTATTACTAATTCTTTTTCTTGAAAGATATTACTAGAAAAAGGTGTTTTCAATCTTAATGATATATGATAGTACTAATTTATAGGATATTAGAATGGTTCAATAAACTTACTGTTCAGCTTTGTAGAGAGTCTGTACTTGAGGTTGTCAACTTGATATCTCCAGATATCTAGTAGATATTTTTTCTGATATTGAAGGTTTCTTCTCAGTAATACTGGTTAACATACTGTAATTGTTGTTCTTAGACTCAAAATAAATTCTCAATTATGATCTGACTTAAGTTGTATATTCAGAGTAAAATACTTCAATAGCTTCAATAGTAGAGGACTCATCAGTAGTTCTGATAAGAGTCAGAGGGATGTTCAAATTTAGTTCTATATTGATAAAGAATGAGATCATTTCAAGAGATACTTATTTGCTATTATTGTAGACAAACTTGACTGTAGTAAGGTGTTCATACTAATTCTTATCTATAGAAAATATAGTTCCTTAGTATTTGTTTCAGAGTTTGGTTCATCTTTTCAGTTTGGCCATCATTTTAGAGTAAAAAGCTATAGATAGTGCAAGTTTCATTCCAAGGTATATATGTAGAGCTTTCCAAAAATAGCTGGTAAATTTTAGATCTCAATTATTAATAATAATCTTAGGAAGACTATAATAGTGAAAGATGTTGTCAAATAAGAGTATGGCAACTTCTGGTGCTATTGTAGTAGTAGTAGTAGACATGAAGTAGACTTATTTGCTAAGATAGTTTATGAAGATATAATTACATTCTTTCTATTCTTGGTTTAGAGTAGTTATATAATAAAGTCCATAGTGATTTGTTCTCAACTAGTAGATAATACTGAGATAGAATAGTGTAATCTAGGTTTTAGAGTTGAGAACTTGTTGCATTAGTAGATATTACAGGAAGTAATATAGATCTTTAACTGATCTGCCATATAGGACCAATAGAAGTTTCCAGAAATAACTTCATAGTATTTATCAAATCCTAAATATCTAGCTGTAGGGACATTATAATATTTAAATAGAATAGTTCTTCAGAGGTCTTGATTATTAGAAAAATACAATCTATCTTTATAGTAGATAGATTGTCCTTCAATTAGTATTGATGATACTGAAAGTACTTGTCAATATCATTACTGCTCAAAATTTCTCAGAGTACTTGAGCTTCTTTATCATCAGTATATACTGT
The DNA here is from genome assembly GCA_003990745.1 of Jimgerdemannia flammicorona. NCBI lineage: Eukaryota > Fungi > Mucoromycota > Endogonomycetes > Endogonales > Endogonaceae > Jimgerdemannia > Jimgerdemannia flammicorona. The sequence goes on along the minus strand of RBNI01000521.1, from coordinate 20,680 downwards.
GATAATTTGTTCTATAATCGAGCTAGTAACCAAGGTAAGAGTTTGTATGACTTCTTCAATTAGTGGTCTGGAAATTGCATTGGTAACATATTCTCCTTACCAGAGTGATATTGGATTTTATAGTCAAAATTAGTAAGAACTTTCATCCATCTGACTTGCTTTTGAGAAAGGATAGCCAGGGTCTTAATATTGACTAATGATTTATAGTCTGTAAATATAGTGAAGTACACTTCAAGGTATGATCACCATTTGATCAGAGTGTCTATAATAGCTAACATTTTCTTCTCATGAGTTATATAGTTGATCTTAGTATTATTGAATTTACAAGAATAGTAGGTCACAGGATATCCTTCTTGCATGAGTACTGCTCCAAGAGCTAGGTTAGAGGCATTAGTGATAACTTCATATAGTAGGGCAGAATTTGCTACTTAAAATACTAGAGTGGTTTTCAAGACATCTTTCAGTACTTAAAAGACTTTGTCTTATTCAGGTCCCTATTTAACAAGATTATTGAAGCCTTTCTCTTACTTTGTAGTTCAAGGTTGTTCTTTTTACCATGCTTGATCAGTTAGATAAGGGCAGTAGTGATCTTGGCAAAGTTTGTAGCAAATTACCTATAATAGTTTACTAGTCCTAGGAATGACTGAAGGTCTTTTAGTTTCTTAGATCTGGGCCATTTCTTGATTGTGAAGATTTTGCATTAGTCTACTTTGATTCTATTGAGAGTAATAATATATTCACACCTTTCTCCTATACAATTCATATTACACCAACTTCAAGCAACAGTTTTCAATATAACTCAGAGAAAAGGTACTATAAAAATGTCATCGAACAAGAGTTCTGACAGGTGTGCTGGATCAGGTGGACCTGGAGCATTCAGCTGATAGAATGTGGAAAGAGGTTATGGACTGGAGATGGGGGCCTTTAGAGGGTCTAAGGGTGGGGAGGGCTCTGAAGAAGGACTGGTGTCAGGTGGCAATAGGGAAAGGCCAGGCCTCCCTAGCTTTGTGGACAAGGTGAAGGAGAGTGGATGGCTGGCTGGAACTAGGGCTGGTGCTGCTGAGGAGAAGGGCAAGGCAAGTGTCAGGAGGGGGAGTGGTACTCAGGCAGGGAATGTGAGCATAGGTGCTGGAGGTACTGTGGCTGGGGGAGTGACTGCTGATGAGAGTGTGATGGGGAATCAGGAAAAAAAAAGAGATGTGATGGCTGATGGCAAGGTGGGGCAGGGGTTCCTGAAGCAGAAGGGGGACCTGGCAGATGGTGTGATGGGGCTGGTAGTGGCTCTGTTACTCAAGAAGTTGATCTTGGAGTTTACAGCAACCTTATACTTCTGAGGTTTGGTAGTGATAGCAAGGATGGTCCTGGGGATTATCTTGAAGCAGGTGGATGGTGCAGTCTTGGTGAAGTTCCTGAAGGGGCTGGAGGGGGTTGAAGTGGGTTTTGAGAAGGCAGGCCCTCTAGAGGAAGTGTTGAAAAATAGAGTAGTAGTAGGAGAAGTGGTGGTCCCTATAGTGTGGTGTTTAAGGTAGGACCCTAGAGTGGTTCAGTTGCTGGTAAAGGGAGTGCCTATGGTGATGAAGGTGGAGACTAAGAGGAGGGTGGAGGAGGTGATGACAGAGTATAGTGACATGGTTGATATTGGGTTCCAGATGTGGGAGGGGACTGCTATCAGGACTGGTGATGTTGATGTCAGGATTAGGCTAGCTGGGAGGGAGGCCACAGGGAAGACAAGTGACTGGCCTTTGGTGATGATGTGGGGAGCCTTCATTTGTAAGGTGTTGAGGGTGAAAGGGAGTGAGGAGGAGGAGGAGGATCTGTTAGAGGCTCTGGAGGAGATAAGTAGAGCAGTGGAGCAGAGGACAAAGGCTTGAAAGATGTATAAGGAGTCAATACATTTGAAGATTATAGAGGGAAAATATATCCACACTGACAAGAGGCAGTGGGAGAGGACTCAAGGGTGCAAGAGGCAGAGGGAGCTGTTGGCAAGCATGAAAGGAGGGGCAGAGAAGAATGCTGGTGGGGCTGAGGAGTCTGGGGGTGCCGAAGCAAGTGTCTGGACTAGTAAAGGAGGAGGGAATATAGAGGAGAGTCAGGAGGAAGCTGGGAAGACACTGAGCAAGGACCCTTATGTGGATGGTATATTTGAAGTCTGGGAGCAGGTTTTGGATGATACCCCCCCCCTTATCAGGAGGGGCCCAGCTGTGAAGAGAAGGGCAGCAGAGAATGTGCTGATGTGGAGTGCCCAGCGAGTCCACTTTGGAGTCCCCAATATGGCAAAAGGGGGACAGATGGTAGTAGTTGGTGAGGACGAGCTAGTGGATATCTCAAAGGAGGAGTGGGATGAGACTGTGAGTGCAGGGGCTGATACCATGATGCTGGATACTAGAAGGCCAGTGATGTCAGGAGGGAAGGAGGTGGGAAACCTACTGTGAATGTGCTGGATGATAAATAACTTTGTGGCTGAGGAGTTGGGAGAAGTTGACCTGAGCATGATGAGCAAGGAGCATTGGGCACAGATCCTGCATAATGATGGGATAGTGATGGCACTGAAGGTAGAGGTGCTTGTAATTCTTCTGGAGGAGGAGGGGTATGAAGTTGATAAGGAAAGGGAGGCTGAGCTGGCTGCTGTTGCTGGTAAGCAGGCTGCCTACTGTTGGGCAGAGTATTATGGTCTGAAACTCTAACAGGAGGCCTGCCTGGAGTATTATGAGGAATTTGGGGAAAGGAGAATAGGACACTGGCTGAACTTCTGGTGGGATTAGAGGTGAAGGAGGCTGAAGAAGAAGAATTGGCTGTAGAATATAACTTGAACTTGGCATAAGAGAGGAGGAATGTGGATTTGTAGAGTATGAGCAAGATCTTACTTCTAAACATTATTTCCAATAAACAGTATAACTAATATTTTTTTGCTGAATGTGAATGAGTTAAGGGAATCTGGGTGGCATAAGAATATTTTTACTTAGCTTAAGGGATTGGAGGCTGATCTCTTTCTGCTACAGGATGTATATTGTGAGGAGGAGGAGGATCAAGTAGAGTAGAGAGGGGCTACAGTTTGGATTGGCAAGGTGGCAATCTTGGTGTAAAGTGGTAAAGGAGATTTAGGTGGAATCAGAAGCTGAGATGACTATTTGGTATAGGGGGAATGATATTGACCTGGGTGGGAGCCAGTGAAAGTTAGCTCTTGCTACTGTCTAGTGGCTAGGGGTGAGCAGATTACATGGATTAGGAGTTTGTTAGAAGAGGGTGCACTCTTGAAGAAAGGGGTAGATGTTCTGGGAGAGGACTTCAATATGGTGCAGAATCTTCAATTGGATCAAACTGATAGAGGGAGGAATACTAGTGGGAGGAGTGGTGGCCTGAATTTATGAGAGGAGGTGGAGACTCTTAGCTCCTTAGGAGATATAGGCAGGGCATGGTGGAGAGAAAAGAGGATCTACATACACTATGTGAATAGACTAGGTATAAGGATTGACTGGATCCTGACAGCCAAATGCTGGGGCATGGATGTTTGGAAGTCTCTGGAGGTGGAGTGGTGTCTGTGGTCAGATCACTGGGGCCTATTAGGATAGGGGCAGTTTGGGGGGAGTAGAGATGGACCCAGACATTGATGCCTTAACTCCTCCCTGCTGGCTGAGAAGGTATTGTGGGACCTATGGATGGAGGATATCCAAGTGAAGATTGCTAGCTGGATATGTGAGGGATCACCAGTGGGTATCTATAGGATAAAGTAGAAAGAGGTAGCATGAGAGTACTAGAGAGGGGCTGGTAGGGAGACTGGGAGGCAGAGAAGGAAAAGGGTGAGGTATGCTTCAAATAGATTGGTTAGATTGCAGAAGGAATGAGCAGTTGTGTTAAATTCTGGAGAGATAGATGATTGGAGGCTGGTGCAAGTGAAATTGGAGGTAGTGAAGCTGCAACAGATACTGAGAGAAGAGGAAGAGATGTGTATAAAAGGAATGGCAGCTAGGCTGAGGTGGCAGGGACTTGAGGAGGGGGAGAGGCCTACTAGATACTTATCAAGACTCCTTCAGGTGAGAAGGGTGCAGCATCGATGAGATGGAGTTCTGAATGCAGAGGGGGAAATGGTTCATAGCATGCAGCAGATCTTGGGGTTGCTGAAGGAGAGGTGGAGGGGTCTGTAGAGTGAGAAGGAAGGGGGTGCTGATGAAGAAGCAATTGGAGACACACTGGAGAATTGGGAACTGCCATGAGTAGAGGGCCTTGGAGAGTTGATCCTACCAGTCTAAGAGAAGGAGATACAGTGAGTCCTTGTGGCAACTAAGCTTGGGACAGTACCAGGAGAGGATGGGTTACCTTGGGACTTTTGGAAGAAGATGGTGAAGGTCTCTGGAGTGTTAGGAGAGATGACAGCCCTCTGTGATCTTGTTATTTTAAATAGTGAGTGGGTTGGAGAGCAGGACCTAGGGCTGGTGGCCTTGTTGTATAAGGACAAGGGTAGAAGGGAGGACTGGAGGAACTGGAGACCAATCATGCTGCTAGATATGGACAGGAAGATAGTGACTAAGGTGATTGTTGCAAGGTTACAGAAAGTTGCCCAATAGGTGTTGGGTGAGGAGCAGTGGGGTTTTGTTGAAGATAGACTTATCAGAGATGGGACAGCCTGGGTTCATGGCATAGTTGAAGAGGCATGGGCTAGTGGATTGGATGGGAGACTGGTCTTTCTGAATCAGGAGAAGGCTTATGACTGTGTTCAGTGGGTGTGGCTGGGCAAGGTGCTGGATAGAATTGGTATTCTCCCATGATTTCATGCTTCTATATTGAATCTGTTGAAGGACAGTAGGGTGGTACTGATGTGTAATGGCCATCAGGGTCTGGCATTTCCCTTGGGGAGAGGGGTTCCTCAGGGAGATCCACTGTCTCCTATTCTTTATACCCTTTCATTAGAACCTTTGATGGATAGGATTTGATGGAAGGTGGCTGGGCTCTCTATCTATGGTATGGTGTGGAAGGTGGGGCTTTTGCAGATAATATGGTGGTTGGACTTGGTGGAGTACTCTCTGACAGAGGCAATGGAGTGGATCAGGTCTGGCCCCTATGAACAGTGGCCAGTGAGCTGGCAGAAGGCTGGGTTCAGGGAGGGCTGGGATTGGGAAAAGATCTGGAGCTGGGGGGACTCCTTGCTTAAGACTGTACCACCTAAGTACTGAGTAGTATGGTGGAGATTTATAAGGAGGAATGTGATGCTTGGCTATAGGATAGAATGGATGAAAGTGGATGGTAGTAAGGATTGCGAGTAGTGCAATAAGGTGGATGGAGGAGTGGTGCAGTTGCCAGAGCATGTCCTGGCAGAATATCCAGAGATAGAAGGGTACTGGCAGATGTTAGAAGGATATTGGGCCTAAAGGAGAGGAGGCAGGGGGAACCCACTGGTCTGATAGTTAAGAGGCGACTAGTTGGAGTCCCTGGAAATGTTTGGGGTAGATTGGGCTGGGTCCTTGGAGTCCAGGTTTTGATGGCAGTACATTGGCAATGGATATTTGAGCAGGAGCCATGGATGGGAATAGGGGAGTTGGTTGAGAGGTGAAGATGGCTCCTTAGGGAGGTAGTGCAAGGATGGTGGTTTCAGGGGAAGCAGTGATAGCTGGGGATCTTGAGGAGGGTACAGGACATTGTACAGAAGAGTCATGGTAATTTAGTGCTAGATGACCAAAGAGTTAGGTAGAAAGAAGGAGTTGGCTGAGAGGTCTTTCTGTATATATATCTTAGTAGTAGTCAGGGTGAAGGTCTTACTAATGTATTAGATTATAGATAATAAAGGAGTCCAAGGGATTAGATAGGTGTATTAATAAAGGATGGAGTCCAAGTGACTATAAAAAAATAAAAAAAAAGAAGTCCAAGAGACTATAAAAAAAAAAAAAAAAAGAAGTCCAAAGGCGCTTAAAAAAAAAAAAAAAAAGATTGTTAGACTTAGCTCAGTGGCAGATGTTGAGATACTTAAGGAGATGGTGAAATGGTATGAGAAGCACTCTGGAGCAAAACTCAACTGGCATAAGTATGAGACTATGGTACTGGGAAATGAGCTAGTAGGAGGGGATATCATTGGAATAATTGTCCCTACTGGAGAGACAGTGCAGTATTTGGACATATTCCTGTCAGTATATAGATCTGTCTTGTCATAAGTGTAGTGGGAGGAGAGGGTGGCCATCTGGGGGGAGGCTCTCAGAGGTTGGAGAGGTTGCCACATCTCCCTGGCAGGCTGGGTTTCCATTCTGAATGTCTACTGATTCCCCAAGCTATGGTATATTGCCTATCACTTGGATTTTCCAGCTTGGGTGGTGAAAATATTGATGAAACTGGCTAGAGATTGGATTTGGGCAGAGAGGTGATCTCAGATCAGTTGGAATACTCTTGTGATACTGGTGGTTCATGGGGGGCTAGGTCTGGTGGATTTTCCCAAGAGGCTACACTGCTTGAGAGCTTGGTGGTTGAAGCAGACTGTTGAACTACAGGGAGAGAGTTGGGTGCCACTGATGCAGAAGGTGTTGGAGATGAGATTCTCTCCACGAGAGTCCTTGGGAGATTTGTTATCTCTGGTGGGTCTGAGTAGAAGCCAACAGCTACAGTATAAAGACTTCTGGTGAGGGGTGATAGATGGAGCACACTATATAGGCCTGTGTTGGTATAGCAATGAGGAGGAGATACTGTGGAGACTAGCTATTTGGAGGTAGGACAGACTGCTTTTGGGGGGCACTCTACTTACTGATTTTGTTATTAGTGATGGAGTGGAGTTTCAGCAAGGACTTGGTCAGGATCTTTGGCCAAGCAGTTGGCAGATAGTGAGAATTGGCAAGGAGTGAGACTGGACAGGGGTCTGGTCATGGAGTGCTGAGATGTAGAGATGGCTTCCTCCCAAGTTCTGGGTGGTATGGTGGTGGATGCTATAGAGGAATGTTATGCTGAATTTTCATGCTGGGTATCTGGTAGATAGTGGGCAATTGGACTGCAAGGAGTATTATAATGTTGGACATATTGGTGGATTTGTACAGATGCCAGAACATTGGCTGGGAGAGTGTGAGGTTCTGGGGGACTTTTGGTTAGCAGTAGGTGAGTAGTTGAGGGTCAAGAGAAGATCAGATGGAGAGAGAGGCCAATAGAAAGATTTGAGAACTAGGTTGGTGGGAGGTGTGAGCAATGAATGGCTCACTGTAGAGTGGTTTTAGTAGGACTGACTGGATACTGGCTCTTCATTTTTAAGGAGAGATGATGGATAGATCTGTAAGAGAAGTTGCTAAGATAGGAGGGGTTGATGGGAGATTTATTGACAGAGTGGTGGGTGGGTTGGGGTCTCCAGGGTGGGCATTGTTGCAGTTTGGTGGAAGGAATATGTGAATAGAGCAGTAAGCAGGTTGCGATGGTTAATGACCTAGTAGTCTTTAATTGAGAAGGAGTAAGGAGAGGAGGGTCTCCTAGGGGGATTTGTTAGGGGTGGGCTTAATGTATTTATATGGAATAGATTGGAGTATTAATAAAGAAAGGAGTCCAAGAGACTATAAAAAAAAAAGTAACAATATATTCAAGGAGTTGGATTTCCTTCAGAAGGAATTCATACTTACTGAGCTTTGTAAAGAGTTAGTTTTCTTGAAGCTTCAATTATACTAGTTCAAGATATTTGTGATATTCCTCCAGGGTTTTGCTGAAAACTAAGATATCATCAATATAGATAAAAACATATTTGTCTAGATATGAATATAGGATGATATTCATCAGTATCTGGAAAGTTGCTAGAGTATTAGCTAAGCCAAAGGACATAACTAGAACTAGAAATGTCCATAGTAAGTTTTGAAGATAGTTTCATAGATGTCTTCTTCTTTCATAGCAATTTTCTAGTAACTATTTCATAAGTCAAAAGAGCTTATAAATTGTGAGTTGGTAAGCCTATCAAATATTTTATCAATTTAGAGTAGTAGGCAACAGTTCTTAATAGTTTGCTCATTGAGATCATAGTTATCAATATATATTTAGGTCTTCTCCTTTCTAGACAATAAAGAGGACTAGTGTACTATATGGTAATATACTAGGTCTAATGAATCCTTATTCTAGAAGTTTATCAATTTCTTTCTTGAGTATATCAATTTCCCTAGAAGACATGTGGTAGATTGACTTGAAGACTGACTTGGCATCTGGAATGATCTTGATTGCATGGTCAACTACTCATTTAGATAGTAGACCTTTTAGAAGTTTCTTTGGAAATATGTCTTAGAATTTCTGAAGTAAGGATCTAACATAATTATCAATTTTGGAAAAGTCCTCTTTAAGATTCTTAGATTCTCCTTTGGATGGCCAAATGGAGAAAGCAAAGAGAGGAAATTTCTTGGCTAATTTCTTAAGTTGCAGTTTATTGATATGGGTGATCTTTAGGCCTGGGTCACTAGAGCTGAGTGGGTTTCTTTTATCTTGCAGTTTGAAATTGTAGCATTCTTTCTTGATGGTTAGAGAATGATTTACTCAATTGATCATAAGGTTCTCTTTTTTTAATCATAATATCCTAAGAATAATCTCATTGTCAGGTAGTAGTACAATTTTGAGAGTAATATATACTCTGTAATTGCCAATTCTGAAGAGTAGGTTACAAACTTCCTTACTAATGATATGTGAGGTTTCATCAGCTGTAATGACTGCTTGGATTTGCTATACTAGAGAGATTAGGACTTTAAGTCTGTTGGCTGTTTCCTCATTAATGAAATTGCCTGAGGCACTATTGTTTATCATGATTTTGACAGGTATCTAATTAATAAAAGCTTGAAGGATAAGTAGTTTGTCTGATCCAATAGTAGTGATTTCAGTTGTTGGAGGCTTTCTTCTATTGGCTCTTTATTGGGCCAGTTTATTAATACAAGAGAAGCAATCATTAATTATTCAGGAAGAGTACATTCTAATATCATAGAAGTATTAGCCACTTGGTATAAATCTATCTTCAATTTTCTTATAGAATTATTCCTCCTTATTTATAATAAGTTGGGCTGGAGCTTTGTTTGATGAACTAAATTCTTTTGAGCCTCAGATAGTATGTAGTAGTTTGGGAACTTTCTTGACTATCAGAGTTAATTTGATTTTTTCAAATAGGATCTGAGTAATATAATAACTAATAGAGATCTTAAATAGTATCCAATTATGGTTTTAGATAAGAATAATGATTTTATCTGTATAATCTTCATCAATGACTCCTCTTTCTACTGAGAGTTCTTTTAGTACTAGACTGCTGTAATACTTAACAAAGTCTAGTATTTCGGTAGTCAGATTGTTAAGGTGATATAGAGTGGTTACAGTAGCTTAGGTTGTAGTACAGAGTTTTCAGTTAGGGCAAGCACTGGCCATATATTCTGTTTTTTGGCAATAGAAGCATACTCCACTTCTTCAGAGTTCATTTCTTTCTCCTTTAGTGAGTTTCTTAAAGATACTTAGTGGGGTGGGTTTAGAATTTTAGAGTGTCCAAAAGGTAGATATAGAGAGAGCTTGGGATATTTCATACTTGGGTTCTTCTTTCTTAGTCTAAGATTTTTTCTTATTATTAAATTGTCTTTAAGGCAGAATGGGTTCAGCTGTTAAGATTTACTTGACCATGGTCTTGATTCTAGCCAGACACTATTGTTAGTAATCACAGCCAAATGGGTATTCTTGTTCTTAGATCTTTCTTGTGAGCCATTCTAGTAGTGTATCAAATAAATGGTCTACTCTTGTATCATTTCATACTTCATTATTGGTAATATATCCTAGACTAATAGTGTTCAGAAGTGACTTAAGTTTTATATAGAAGGTTTTAAATTCCTCTTTACTATATATATTAAATTTGAGATTACAGATTTTTACTCAGGATTCAGCAATTAGAGTTTTACTACAATATTGGATAATCAAAGTTATTTGAGTCCAGGGGCTGCAGGGTGGTCACTATATCCTGGGATATTATTTACTATATTTTGGGCAATAACTACAGATTGTGTGTCCCATGTGAGGGATTTTTCAGGAAGGGTTTGCTACTATTCTTCAGCAGGTCCTCAGAAGAATATAACAACTCAACAGATATAAGTCATAATAGTAGCAAAGAGTTGTTCAATAGTGTGATCTTGGTTATTTATTAGGAGACAATCAGCAACTTATTCATTATTCCATTGGTTGACTTCAAAATTGATATTAACTATACCAATGAAGCTTTAGACTTCTTGTACAGTACCATTGAAGATAGATAGACTCAGACTTTTTATTTATTAGATCTGTTCAGCTAAGGTAGTAATGGTTACTACCATTATAGCTATCTAAACTATAAGATCTAAGATTTATTAATTTGCTGTATTGTTTACTAGAGATAGTTAAACTACTAGTTGTGAGATTACTGGTATAACTTGAGGTACTAGTGTAGAGTATCATAGTATTCTTTAAGTCTGTATATATTATTGAAGTAACTATTGTGGATCTGATATAAGAGCTTGATAGATATCTGTCTATTGTTCTATAGATGTATTTTGTCCTAAGGCAGATATATCTTCTTCAGTAGTATATCTAGGATTGAATTCAGTAAGATACTTCTCTTTCTCTTTACTTAGGTCTCCTTGTAGTTGGGTTTGTTTAGTGTTGAAGTAGATAGTATCAGTTATATATTAGATTTCAGATGAACTTAAATCAAAAGCTGGCTCTGGTTTAGGTTCAGATTTAAGTATGATTATAGTTAAGCCTACTTCTGGCTCAGAGTTTGATTTATCGATAAAGGGTTTCTCTGGCTTCTTCTTTAAGAATATGGTGAGCTTTGTAATTCTGGAAATAGTAGTATAATATAGTCTTAGTTCTGATATCGTCTTAGTTCTGATATAGTAATAGTTGGTAGAGTTGAGCTACTTGGCTATAGAGACTTATGCTTCATAAAGAACTAAGACTAGGAAGACAGCTGCTAGTTGTCCTAGATCACTCAGGTTTGTAGAGCTTATAAAACTCTTATTGAGAAGAGTAAAGAAGACTCCTATAAGATCTTCTTCATCTTGACTTGTGGGTATAGAGCAAGGAGTTCAGTGAATAAGATTTATCTATTTGCTGATTTAATTAGAATACTTCTTTATATATATGAAGCTTATCCTACTTATTGTAGGTATGGAGGTCTAATTGTCCTTGTACATTAGATTCAATTTGCCCCAGGTTGTCTGATAGTTTGGAATAAATTCCAGTTCAGCAGTTGGGCTTAATATCAACTTATAGGAATTTCAGAAGAGGTTTATAGCTGAGTGAGGAAGTATCTTGAAGTAGAATTGAATTGTAAACTACTGCTATCAAGTTGTAAGAGGGTTACTTTATTAGAGTATAATTACATAGTTCCGAAAGGGTTTTTAAAAAGTTCTGAATATTCTGAAAGATTATTTTCTTAAGGTCAAGATCAATTTCATATAGAGTATATCCTCTATACTTATTGATTTCAAGATTGAGTTAATGTCTCAACTAAAGTCCCTTTTTCAGACTTATTCTAGAGGTTCAGAATTGTCTGTATTTCAGAAAGTTCAAGAAACTAAGATCAGCTTAGTTAAATTAGTATATTACTGCAGACAATACACAATTAGGAAATTTCAGGATTTAGTTAGGAGTGAGATCTAATATAATACAGATTTACTAAAGAGTAGTTTGGGGGTTATTAAATAGGTTTATTTACTATTTATAATATTGCTATACTAGGAGTAGTATGTAAAGGGATTTTTGTGAAGAAGTGTTCTTGACTTATTTGTCTATTCTGATCTATATTTCTGTTTGAATTTCTGAGATCTAGAAGAGTGGGTATTTATACTAATGAGAGGCTATCTAGGCTATGCTAAATATGAATATAATACTTAGTGCTTTGATAAGTCAGAATGCATTCAAAAAGTATGAGTATAAACTGATATATCAAAAGGTTAACTGACTGCTGAGTCAGTATACAGTCATATAGTACAAGGCTAATCTAACTATACTAATGACTGCTAGACTATCTATAGATTTAAATACTGTCTGGATATTCTTTGATGAGGTCAGTATCGATGATATTATCTCTAATGAAGTAGTTATCTAGAAAGAGTGGTTCTTGGATTATATCTCCCTATTTATTTATATAGTAATATATATATTGGAACCATATTACTATCCTACAGAATGACATCATCTATCTTATATATAGGATATAATATTGGTGGACAAAGGAGAGGTACATCATCTTCACTTTCATCAGATTTACTGTCTACATATCTTTGATAGGTAATGACACTATGTATTACAGAGTTGTAGTAAGCTGGTGACTGTAATTTATTTTCTTTATACTCAGAAGGTAGGATTGTTAGTTCTATCTTGAGAGTTGTCTAGAGATATAGATTATGTTCTCCAGTCTCTTTATTATAGTTGAAGTAATTAGATATGAATATAGATTAGTACTCATATCCATGGTTATTATCTCAATAAGTTTTATATATAGTTATAAACTATTATAAGTTTATTAGTAAGATTGATAGAGTAATCAGGGTTAGCAAAGATCCTTAGCTAGAGGTCATATTGATATCAGAGAGATCATTATCTTCTACATACTTCATCATTATTAAACTGGATTATATTATAGATATCCTTCATAGTATATTCAACTTAGGGCATTCATAGAATATAATCATTAGAATGTAAGAAGAGTCTGTCTACAGTCTGGATATACTCAATATACTTATGGTTGAGTTCTTATATCATATCATCATTTTGGCCATAGATTAGAGTGGTAATCATTTTAGCAGAAATAACTCAGAGGCAGGAAATAAAGGTGCTACATTTGTAAAAGAGTTCTCAGTATTTACAGATGATGAGTTTTTGTTATTGAGATATTTTGGTAATATCTGTATCATAGTAGTGGTTGACTATATCTTCTAGGAGGCAGCTGATCTAGTAGTAGCTTGAGATTTGTCTAATTCAGTGGGCTTTGCAAAGTATGTTCAGAGTATTCTATTGGGCTTTTATAAAATAAAGAAGTGCTAGACCATAGATATTTATGAGAGGTAGAGAGACTATAGCTTCATTGATAATAGCATTCCAAATATCAATACAGATGTAGTTATAGATTTCAGTAGTTATGTCTGTGTATATATTGGAGAGTTGTGGTTATTTGTCTAGTTTGTTGTAGTTCTCTGTTTGATGTACAGAGTGGTCAGTATATACATATATACTTCCAGTCCTGATTGATAAGGTCTCATTTTGTGAATCTTATATTCTATAACTTTAAGCTAACTCAGCTTTGTGATCTGTAACTTCAGATTGCCTCAGCTTTATAATTTTGTATGTGATTTCCAAATTTATTCTGAGGGTGATGTGCGATTTCAGTAGCTTAGAGGTTATATATTTACAATATATAATATAGTATATTTTAATCTAATTGTAATCAAAAAAATTAAGTAAGTATTACAAATAGTGTCTGAGTGAAGACAAAGCTATGTCAAGCTAACTAAAAGTTTAACTTTAATATTTTATATTATATATAAAATTCTTAAATTTTGTTAGCTCAAATTACCACTCATTATATTTATAATTTAGCTTGTTGAAAGTTCTTTTCAATAACTAATATCTAGTACTCCAAATAAGTCAATTTTTTCTGAATTAGATTTGGATTGGATTCAGATTGAATTCCATCTGGATCAACTCAGATGAGATTCAATCAACTATTGTTTTGATTTTCAAAATAGACAATTAAATGTTTATATTAATAACTTGATTAATAATCATCCAATTTTGATGATCTTGATATTATTTGAAAGCCCTTAATAAGGCCTTTCTAATGATACTAAGAATATTGAAATCAGATTATATATTACCAAGCTATTAAGGAAAATGTTCTTTTGAAGATATTTCAAAATTGGTAAGTCAAATAATTTCCAAAATTGGCATTCCAGACATTTTCCTTGATAACTTAGCAATATATGATCCAATTTCAATATTCTTAATATCATTTAAAAAGCCTTATTAAGGGCTTTAAAATAACACTAAGATTATCAAAATTAGATAATTATTCATTGAGCTATTGATGTAAATATTTAATTATCTAATTTGAAAATCAAATCAATGGTTGATTCAAATTGATCTGAATGGGATTCAAATCTCATCTAAGTTGATCTGAATGAGATTTAAATCTGATCACAGATAAGATAGGCAAGATGGGTAAGATGGGCAAGATGGGCAAGATAGGTAATATGGATAAAATGAGCAAGACAGACAAGATGGTAAGACAGGTGATATGGGTAAGATGGGCAAGACAGGCAAGATGAGCAAGATGGGCAAGATGGATAACATAGGTGAGATGGGCAAGATGGACAAGACAGCAAGATGGGCAATATGGGCAAGACAGGCAAAATGGGTAAAATGATACAGGTAAGACAGGTAAGATAGATAAGATGGGTAAAACAGGCAAGATAGGCAAGATGGATAATATGGGCAAGATGGGCAAGACAGGCAAGATGGCAATATGGGCAACATGGGCAACATGGGCAAAATGGGAAAAATGATACAGGCAAGACAGGTAAGATGGGTAAGACAGGCAAGACAGATAACATGGGCAAGATGGGCAAGATGGATAAGACAGCAAGATGGGCAACAGCAAGACAGGCAAAATGGGAAAAACAGGCAAGATGGGCAAGATGGGCAATACAGGCAATACAGACAATACAGGCAAGACAGCAAGACAGCAAGACAGATAACATGGGCAAGACAGGCAAAACAGGCAAAAAGATATGAGCAAGATAGGTAAGACAGGCAAGACAGACAAGATAGGTAAGATGGGAAAAACAGACAAGATGGTAAGATAGCAAGATGGACAAGATGGGCAAGATAGAGAGGCACTAATAGGGGTATACCAGGTGTACTAAATATCAAGTTCTTAAGATAGTTGGGGCTCACAACTCATACTCACTCTTGGGTAGGGCAGGCCAGATAGGAGAATCTAGTTACTCAGGCAGTAAGGTCACAACTTACACTCTAAAGGTGCTAAGATTGTTATTGGTTTGGAAATTGTAGTGTAAGAGTAGGGTAGAGTAGGGGTGAGATACAGGATGAGGCTATTAGTATGGCATAAGAACATATTGTATATTTTAGATAATTAATAAATAGGGCTCTAGCCTATAGAGAGAAAAAAAAAAAAAAAGAGATTTAAATCTGATCCCATTCAGCTCATTCAGAGCACTACTAATATCTCTACTATTAAGTAGTAATTGCAAATTCTAGCTCAATATAACTATAGAGCTATATTATATAAGATATAAATAATATCTATATATTATATCAGACAGATCTCTTCAATTTTGCTTTTATATCTACCAATTAGTTATATAACTATATACTCAAGTATATCTAAATATTATGATGAGCAATAGGATTATACTGCTAAATTCATAAATTAGCTATATACTATATCTAGTACACTAGGCAACCAAGACTGCTTTACTGTGCCAACTTATATAATTCACCAGAGATATCAGAAACAGTATGTTTATCTATACCAAGTGGGTATCCTATACCAAGTGGGTACACTATACTCAGTGGGTACACTGTACTATCTAGGAATACTTGCCATAGATAGCAATATAAAGTTAGCCACATAGTAACCAGTAGCAATCACAACTGTATAAAATACTCCAGAGATGAGAGTGAATAAACCTCAGTCTGAAATTTGAACCCAAAGTAAAAGACAAGTCTGCCTACTATACTTCAAGAGAAACTCTACAGCCACTACTAGGAGATTGTGAGCTTTGCTATTCTATTTCCACTCCAGTCCCCTTTCTAATACAAAGCCTTGGTTTACTCATCAGATAAGCCTGAAGAAATCCACCAAGTTCAAAGTAATCTGCCACTTAAGAAATAAGCCACCATTTTCAAGAAGTCTGTCATTTTCAAGTTATCTGTATTCTCAGGAAAGCCCATAAGAAACCTTGCCATAAGACAGTCTCTTGATACAACTTTGCAGTAGAGCCAATCTATGTACAAATGAAGTCAGTCTTTGATATAACTTATCAAGAATCAGTGATATCTGAGTTATTTTCCAGAACTCTACCAATTTAGAAAGAATCTGTATTATCTGAGTTATCCAAGTTATCTGTGATATCAAGTTATCTAAATTATCCACTATCTAAAATTATTCAATCATTCCCAGTGAGCCATGTCAATTATCTGCTATTTTCAGAAAAACCACTGAGTTATTATTCCCAGTAAGTTTGATTCAGAGAATCCATATCAAATCAAGAAGAAGTTTGCCAAGATCATCATGTCAAAATTGCATACTTTTGGAGATCATTATACTATACAGAGATTATCATGTCAGAAATCACATACTTTTAGAGATCACTATCACCCAAGGAGGAAAACTGCTAAATTGCCAGACTATCTATAGTATATAAATCACTGCTACACCCAAGAACTCATCTCAATAAGAAAATTGACCATTGTATCCAGATTGACTATTATACTACTAAACACCAATAAGGCTACCAGAAACTACAGAAAATTTTGTTGCTTTTGACAAAGTAACTGGGGGCTCAAGCCAAACTACACCAACCTCCAATCTTGTAATTTGCCTCTATTGAGCCAGGCATATTACATTTGGGGGCTCAACTGAGAAGATTTCAAAATTGATGATGAATTCAAACTGTTCAAATTTGTCATATGAAAAATTTGAATCAGTTTAAATTAATTATATAATAGATAAAGTCAAGTCAAATTCAAATTTCTCTAACTTATTTGGAGTATTAATATTGAGTAATAACTATATATTGAGTATTTTATGTAAGAGATTTTTCACTACTATTCTTCTATAGTAGTGGCAAAGAGTTGTTCAATAGTATAATTGTGATTGTTTATCAGGAGATAGTCAATAACTTGCTTGTTTGTCCAACAGTATGAAATAACATAAAAAATGATATCCAGCTTATCTCCAACAATTGGCATTGCAGTAACTATTGTTACAGCAGCTGATCATTGCCTAGTAATTGAGATCCTAATTATAAAGTATTTTTTGCCACAAACCATCTGATAAAGGTCATGATCACAAACATCACTATAGTTACCAAATTAGTCACTTATACTTAGTCAGAAATCACAGACCAACTTGTATAAATACCCCCCAGTTTCCATCTGAAATAAAGCAGTTTTAGTTCAGTCCTTGATATAAGAATCAAGTCCCCTCTACATATACAAATTTCCCTGAGTCTTAGTAATAATACCTAAGTGACTCTAGTATTTCTGACTAAACTCCAGAAGCCTAGCAAACTTCTGCCAGAACTGAGACCAGTATATAAATCTCCAAAGACTTAAGTAAACCCAATTAAACCTGAATTCCAAGGTGAATTCAGTCTGTACACAGTAAAGAATAAGATCCTTGAAAGATAGGGCAAACTAGAAAGACCTTTGGAAGATAAGGTACTGCCACTATAACTACTTTCAAGTGAGTGCTTCCTCAAACTAAAGGCTTCTTGGTACACATTGTATACTAAGTCTCTAAGTAATATCTTATTTCTCTAAGTATCTAAAGGATAAGAGAGGGATAGAAATATGAGTTATTACAAAGAGACAAAAGTCCATAGCATGAAAGAGAAGAGCACAGGATAGTGTCAGGACATTGTGTGACCCAATGAGTATGATTGAATGGTATAACAAGAATTAGGAGTGGGAAGGAAGAGAGGGTATGGAGTAGATAAGGGGAGAGTAAGGGAAGAGAAGGGAGATAAAGGGAAGAGAGAAGAAAAGAGCAAACAACAGACCATTTGACAGAAGTAAGAAGATCACAAATGATGGAAATAGGGTGAGCATAGTGATGGACTACCAAATTGCTGAGAACCTAAACAGCAGACACTCAGTCAGAGTGATGGGAGTGGTAAAGTACAAGATGATGAACCTTGCCACAAATATATTCAAGAAGAGAATGATAAGGATGATTGGAATAGAAGTCAGAGAACTGTTGGGAATGGGAAAAACAAAAATAAATAATAGTTTGGAAAGAATAAAGGGAAATAGAGAGGTCCAGGAAAGGAATACTAGTCATACTACATACCCAAGTAATAGAATAATGAGGAGGATAGATGCTATGAAACACACTAGGAATATTGATACCAGCAACAGCAAGGACAATAAAGTCATTGATGTATCAGTGAAAGAAGATCCAGTCTGAAATGTGATTGAAAGAGGTGAAGAAGGATCACATATTGCACAAAGTTCATGAGCCAAGCCAATAAGATTGACAAGGGTGGGAGCACAATTCATTCCTATAGCAATATCAGAAGTCTGGTAAAAGGAGTCAAGGGTGGACTCAAAATAGTAGGAGCTACAGATGAGGAACATAAGCTCAACAATGGAAGCTAATAAAACTGGGAAATCCAAAGAAAAAACAATGGACCTCAAGAAATGAAGACAATCATCAATCTTGTCAAAATGAATAGCAGTATAGAAGGAGGAGAAATCACCAGAGGCCAAATGGGAAAACTGATAAACAGGCACAACAGTAGAAAAAAGGAGAGTAAGCTCCTGAGTGTCATGAAGAATAGTATACTCAGGCTCAAGATGATGCTGAAGAAGAGCTATTCAGAAGAGGAAGAAGCAGGACAACTACTTGGAGATCTCAGTGGTGAGTGAACAAAAAGCAGCCATAATGGGATGCCAAGCCAAAATAGGCTTGTGAACTTTGGGAAGAGTATAGAAAACTAGAAGATGAATGTTCAGCAAGAACAAAGAGTCCTGGAAGAGTTAAAAATGGGGTTCATGAATGAGGAATCTGAAAGTAATCTGGCATAAGCCAGAGAGACCTGAAGAAGAGTGAGAATCTCATCCAATCTAAGGGCACTAGGCTCATAAGCCATGGCTCAAAGGCCATCAAGATAGAGTAGAGTGACTTAGGAATAAGTACAAAATCCTAATTCTTATAAGTGACTATAAGCAAATACAAAGGCAATTGCTTGACCAATTTAAGCATAGATATATGATACAGTCCAAAATCAAGCAAGAGTGAGCATATTCAGGAATAGACAGTAAGCAAGCCATGTCAAGGAATACACAGTATAAAGAGACATTGAGAGGGGGGATTCAATTGCTGGAGACATAATAGCAAGAGAGTATCTCACTATAATCTTCAAAGAAGATGGCAAGATTGAGAGCTTGATGAAAATATATAAGATGAGCTGGATCAGTGAAGGAGAATTGGGAGGAAGTTGCAGGAAAAATAAAGCAAGAACCCAAAGATAAGGCAAAGACTTGAAGAGGAGAAAGGAGATAGTCACCTGAAGAAAAAGAAGGAGACAAAAGTACTCCAGAAGAAGAATAAACCTGAAAGTTTGAGATAAGCAACTGGAAAAGATAAAGGGGGGACAATATGATGAATCACTCAGAGTATACCAGAAGTGCCAAGATGGAATAGGGACACTGAGAGAGAACTATGCCAGGGAAAAGTTTAAGAGTGGGATGCCTTCCTCTTCCCTCTGACTTTTTTTGAAGGCAGCAAGCCTGATGAATGAGAGTACACCCCATCAGAGTGCCAGACCTTGTGGCCATAGGCTTTCATACAGCCCTTGCATTCAGAGACACAGGTGGAGAAGGTGGAGGAGGAACTGATGGAGGAGGCAGAGGGAGAGTGAGTAGCAAAAGGAGCTGTAGGGTGAGGGATACCACCATGGGGGCAGATGGACTTGGCCAGGTGCCAGTAGGTATAGTGGAGGTGACTAGAGCAGATAGCATATGGCCAAGCCCCAACAAGACAAGTACCAAGAGTGCAGCCATACTTGGGGGCAGGGGGAATGGAGGAAGAGGCTTTGGCAGGGAAGAGCAACTGAGAAGAGGCCAATAAAGTCTGGTTCAGCTTAGTGGAGGGGTCTCGATGGTAGTAGCAGTGAAGGAATAAACTTTGGTATGAGTGGTGGCACAAGCCACAGCATGAATGGCCTTAGAGACTGAAACCTTGAGAGAGGCAGGCAGGGGAGTAGTGGTGGTAGCACAAGTAGTGGTGGCAGCACATGATGTTTCCTGCTCATAAAGATGGGTAACAAACAAGGTACTAGTGAGGAGGAAATAATAAACAGTATCAATATTAGTAGTAGTAGAGGGAATGTCATGGACATCAAAGCTACAGAAAGGGAGAGTATCCAGAAGGTGAGAGGAGGTGAGGGCCATAAAGGAGGCACAAGCATGTTGGAAGAAGGTGGAGGTGGTGGCAGCAGTGATGGCAGTAACATTGGTAGTAGCAATCTTGGCAGTGATGGAGGCAGTATGAACCTCTTCAGAGAGAGCTTGATGATGGGCCTCAGGGAGAACAGAGTAGCAGACAGCAAGCAGAGTGATAATATTGATATCCTGGCAAAGATAAGCCTCCTTAGTAAAGAGGGCAAGTACCAACCAGAACTAAGAGAGGAGCAGATGACCAGAAGGATGAAGGTTCAGAAGGAGGGAAAGGACAGTAGATAAGATATAGATCTTGAATAAGACAGTGATAGGAATGAAAGCAGGGAGAGGGAGAGGAGGAAGAATCTCATCCATAACCTCATCAATAGAGACAGAGGCCCTGAGGGCAGGTGATATAGCAGCAGAGGAAGAAGGCCCAGCAGGAGCCAGGGGAGCAAACCCAGAGCCAGTGTCAAAGTGAATGAAAGATATATAGAAAGGCATATATAAAGGGGACAAACAAAGAATGTAACTGAAAATGCATTAGCTTTTTTTTTTT
>RBNI01000520.1:0-29848 GCA_003990745.1 Jimgerdemannia flammicorona | reverse complement strand
GTCTGTTTTCTCGGAGTTTCAGTAGTACTAGTTCAAGGTGTTCGAGATGTTCCTCCAGGGTTTTGCTGAAGACTAGGATGTCGTCAATGTAGACAATAACGAATTTGTCCAGGTATAGATGCAGGATAGTATTCATCAGTATCTGGAAGGTTGTAGGAGCATTAGTTAAGCCAAAGGGCATAACCAGGAATTCGAAATGTCCATAGCGGGTTCGGAAGGCTGTCTTGTAGATGTCTTCTTCTTTCATGGCAATTTGCCAGTAACCATTTCGCAGGTCAAAAGAGCTCATGAATTGTGGGTTGGTAAGTCTATCGAATATTTCATCGATTCTGGGTAGTGGGCAACAGTTCTTGATAGTCTGTTCATTGAGGTCGTGGTAATCAATACACATTCGCAGGTCTCCTCCTTTCTTGACAACAAAGAGGACCGGTGCACCATAAGGTGATACACTGGGTCTGATGAATCCTTATTCCAGGAGTTTGTCAATTTCTTTTTTGAGTGCATTGATTTCTCTCGGAGCCATGTGGTAGATTGACTTGAAGGCTGGCTTGGCGTCTGGAATAGTTTTGATGGCATGGTCTACTGCTCGTTTGGGAGGTAGGCCTTTCGGAAGCTTCTTCAGAAATATGTCTCAGAATTTCTGGAGTAGTGGTCTGACATGGCTGTCAACTTTGGAAAAGTCTTCTTCAGAATTCTCAGGTTCTCCTTTGGATGGATGGATAGAGATAGCAAAGAGAGGGCATTTCTTGGCCAATTTCTTGAGTTGTAGCTTGTTGATGTGGGTGATCTTTGGTCCAGAGTCACTAGAGTTGAGTGGGTCTTTTTCGCCTTGCAGTTTAAAGTTGTGGTGTCCTTTCTTGATGGTCAGAGAATGGTTTACCCAATCGATCATAGGATTCTCTTGTTTTAACCATAGAGTTCCAAGGATGATTTCATTGTCAGGGAGTGGTACAATTTGGAGGGTAACATGTACTCGATAGTCACCGATTCGGAAAGGTAGATTGTGGACTTCCTTGCTAATGACATGTGAGGTTCTATCAGCTGTAGCAACTGCTTGGGTTTGTTATACTGGAGAGGTGAAGACCTTGAGTCTGTTGGCTGTTTCTTCATTGATGAAGTTGCCTGAGGCACCGCTGTCTATCATAATCTTGACAGGTACTCAATTGACAAAAGCTTTAAGTATAAGCAGTTTGTCTGATCCAATGGTAGTAATTTCAGTTGTAGGAGCTTTCCTTCTATTAGTCCTTCTTTGAGCCAGTTTGTTAACACAAGAGAAGCAATCATCAATCATTCGGGAAGAGTACATTCCAATACCATGGGGGCATCGGCCACTTGGTACATATCCATCTTCAATTTTCTTGTAGAATTGTTCTTCCTTGTTCACTGTAGGTTGGGCTGGGGCCTTGTTTGATGAACCGAATCCTTTGGATCCTCGGATGGTGGGCAGTAGTTCAGGGACTTCCTTGACTGTCAGGGTTGACTCAATTTTTTCGAATAGGATCTGGGCGATACAGAAGCCCATAGGGATCTTGAAGGGTGTCCAACTGTGGTTTCGGATGAGGACAATAATTTCGCCTATGTAATCTTCGTCAATGACTCCTCCTTCTACTGAGAGTCCTTTCAATGCTAGGCTGCTGTGACAGCATATTCTTCCAACATATCCTTCAGGGATTTGGATACTGATTCCCGTGTAGATTTGTTTGACTTCTCGGTTGGAGACTGTAGCTTCTTCGGCTGCATACAGGTCATATCCAGCTGCTTTTTGACTTCCTTTGGTTGGGGCCTTAGCAGTTTGTCTCAACTTGACAAAGTCTAGTATTCTGGTGGTCAGATTGTTGAGGTAGTGCAGAGTGGTAACAGTTGCTCGGGTTGCTGTTCGGGGTTTTCGGTTAGGGCAGGCACTGGCCATGTGTCCTGTCTTTCGGCAATAGAAGCATGCTCCGCTTCTTTTAAGTTCATTTCTTTCGCCTTCAGTGAGTTTCTTGAAGGTACTTGGCTGGGTGGGTTCATGATTTCTGGGTGTCCATGAAGTGGATGATGAGGGAGCTCGGGATGCTTCATGCTTGGGTTCTTCTTTCTTGGTCCAAGTCTTTTCCTTGTTGTTGAATTGTCTTCTGGGCAGAATGGGTCCGGCTGTTAGGATCCGCTTGACCATAGTCTTGATTCTTGCTAGACACCATTGTTGATGGTCACAACCAACTGGGCGTCCTTGTTCTCGGATTTTTCTAGTAAGCCATTCAGGCAGAGCATCGAATAAATGGTCTGCTCTTGTACCATTTTGTGCTTCATCATTGGCAATGTATCCTAGGCCAATGGTGTTCAGGAGTGACTCGAGTTTTGTATAGAAGGTTTCGAATTCCTCCTTGCCATATACATCAAATTTGAGGTTGCGAAGTTTTACTCGAGATTCAGCGATCATGGTTTCGCTGCGATATTGGGCAATCATGAGTTGTTTGAGTCCAGGGGCTGCAGGATGGGCTCCATATCCTAGAGTGTTGTTTGCTGCATTCTGAGCAACTACTGCAGGTCAGGTGTCCCATGTGAGGGGTTTTTCAGGAAGGGTTCACCACCATTCTTCGGCAGGTCCTTGGAAGAATATAACAACTCAGTGGACATAGGCTGTAGTGGTAGCAAAGAGTTGTTCCAGAGTGTGGTCTTGATTGTTTGTCAGAATGCGGTCAGTGACTTGTTCATTGGTCCATTGATTGGCTTCGAAGTTGGTGTCAACTACACTAATGAAGCTTTGGACTTCTTGTGCAGTACCATTGAAGGTAGGTAGACTCAGGTTTTTTGTTGGTCGGGTCTGTTCGGCTAAGGCAGTAATGGTTGCTGCCATTATGGCTACCTGGGCTGTGAGGTCTATAATCTGTTGGTTTGCCATGTTGTTTACTAGCGGTGGTTGGACTGCTGGTAGTGGTGTTACTGGTACTACTTGAGGTACTGGTGCAGAGTGTGATGGGGTTCTTTGGGTCTGTGTAAGTTGCTGGAGTAGTAGTTGTGGTCTAGAGTAAGGGCTTGATAGATAGCTGTCTGTTGCTGTGTAGGTGTATTCTGTCCTGATGGAGGTTCATTTCCTTCGGCGGTATATCCAGGATCGAATTCACTGAGATACTCCTCCTCCTCTTCGGTTTGGTCTCCGTGTAATTGGATTTGCTCGGCATCAAAGTAGACAGAATCAGTTGTATATCTGATTTCAGATGGACTTAATTCAAAGTTAAGTTCTGGTTCGGTATTGGTTTCAGATTCAGGTAGTGTTGTAGCAGGGCCTGCTTCAGGTTCAGGATCAGGTAGTTGATGAAGGGTTTCTCTTGCTTCTTCCTTAAGAATATGGTGGGCCTTACTGTTCTGGAATTGGTAGTATAATGTGGTCTTGGTCCTGGTGTGGTGAAAGTCAGTAGAGTTGAGCCACTTGGCTACAGAGGCTTGGGCTTCGTGAGGAACTAAGGCTAGAAAGGCTGCTGCTGGTTGTCCTAGGTCGCTCAGGTTTGTGGAGCTGACAAAACTCTTATTGAGAAGAGTAAAGAAGGCTTCTATAAGACCTTCTTCATCTTGACTTGCTGAGTGTAGTGTACGGAGTTCAGTGAATAGGGTTTCACCTATTTTCTGGTTTAATCGGAGTACTTCTTTCTTTGAATGAAGTTTGTCCCACTTGTTGCAGGTGTGGAGGTCAAATTGTCCTTATACGTCAGGTTCAATTCTCTCCAGATTGTCAGATAGTTCAGAATAAATTCCAGTTCAGAGGTTGGGCTTTATACCAACTTGTAGGAATTCACAGAAGGGTTTGTAGCGGGGTGAGGAAGCGTCTTGAAGCGGAATTGGATTGTAAACCGCTGCTACCAAGTTGTAAGAGGGTTGCTTTTTAGGATAACCGTTATATAGTTCTGGAAGAGTTTTCTGGAAGTTTGGGATATTCTGGAAGACCGTTTTCTTATGGTCAAGATCAATTTCGTATGGAGTACATCCTCTATGCTTATTGATTTCAAGATCGGGTTGACATCTCAACCAAAGTCCTTTTTCGGACCAGTTCTGGATATTCAGGATTTTCCGTATTTCAGGAAGTTCAAGAAACTAAGACCAGCTTAGTTGAATTGGCGTATCGCTGCAGACAATACCCAATTAGGAAATTTCGTAACGGGGTTAGGAGTAGGACCTAATGGGGAGCGGATTTACTTAAGAGTAGTTTGTGGGTTATTAAATAGGTTTATTCTCTATTCATGATATTGCTATACTAGGAGTAGTTGTGTGAAGAGATATTGTGTGGAAGTGCTCAGGAGTTGTGTTTGGATTATTCAGGTCTGAGATTCTGAGGTCTGGGGGAGGGGGTATTTATACTAGTGAGGGGCTATTTGGACTATGCTAAATATGGATGTAGCACTAAGTGCTTTGCTGAGTCGGAATGCAGTCATGTAGTACAAGGGTGATCTGATATGTCAAGAGATCGTCTGACTGCTGAGTCAGTTCACAGTCACGTCGTACAAGGCTAATCTAACTATACTATGACTGCTAGGCTATTTATGGTTTAGGCACTGTCTGGATAGTCTTCGATGACATCACCATCGATGACATCATCTCTGATGAAGTAGTCATCTAGGAAGAGTGGTTCGCAGATTACTTCTCCTTATTCACTGAGGTAATAATATATTGGGACTTCATCTCCATTCCACAGAATAGCATCATCTGTCTCGTACGCTAGATAAGGTGTTGGTGGGTGAAGAAGTGGTGCATCATCTTCATTTTCATCGGATTCACTGTCTGCATACCTTCTATAGGTTACAGCACTATGAGTCATGGGGTTGTAGTAAGCTGGCAGCTGTGGTTCATGTTGCTCATACTCAGGTGGTGGGGTTGTTGGTTCAATCTCAAGGGTTGTCTGAAGGTACAGGTTGTGTTCTCCAGTCTCTTCATTATAGTTGAAGTAATCGGGGGTAAATGCAGATTGGTATTCGTGCCAGTGGTCATTGTCCCAATAAGTCTCGTATGTGGTTATGAACTGTTGTAAGTTCATCGGCAGAGTTGGCAGTGTGATCAGAGTTGGGAGAGATCCTTGGCTTGAGGTCATGCTGGCGTCGGAAGGATCATTGTCTTCTGCTTCGTCTTTGTCGAAGTTAATTATATCGTAGATGTCCTTCATGGCATATCCAACTTGGGGCATTTGTAGGATGTGGTCATCGGGGTGCAGGAAGGTTCTGTCTGTGGTTTCAACATACTCAAGGTACTTGTGGTTGAGTTCTTGTATCATGTCATCGATTTGGCCATAGGACAGAGTAGCAACCATTTCGCTGGTAGTGGCTCGGAGGCAGGAAATAAAGGTGCTGTACTCATAGAAGAGCTCTCGGTGTTTGCAAGCAATGAGCTTCTGGTGTTGAGACATCTGGATAATGTCTGTATCATGGTGGTGTTCAGTCATGTCTTTTAGGAGGTGGCCGATCTGGTAGTAGCTTGAGATTTGTCCAATCTGGTGGGCCTCGTTAAGCATATTCAGGGCATTCCATCAGGCTTCTATGAAGTAGAGAGGTGCTTGGCTGTAGATATTCATAAGGGGCAGAGGGGGTGTGGCTCAGTTGACAATGGCATTCCAAATGTCAGCATGGATGCAGTTGTAGATCTCGGTAGTCATGTTTGTGTATTTGGAAGTTGTGGTTGTTATTTGTTTTGGTTCTCTGTTTCGACGCATCTCGGGGCTGGGTATATATATATTTGTTCTGGATTGGTAAGATTCCGTTTGTGTGAATCTTGTGTTCTGTGACTTTATATTGACTCAGCTTGTGCACTGTGACTTCTGTTTGACTCAGCTTTGTGATCGCACAGATGATTTCCAGATTTGTTCAGAGGTCACGTGTGATTTCTGTGGCTTGTTCAGAGGGTGACGTGTGATTTCTGTGGCTTGGAGGTTGTGCACTTACATTGTGTGCTTACAACTCTCCCCTTCTTAGCTTTCAACATTCTTGTTGGGGCCTTCTAATTTTGTTCTAGTGTTATTACACCATTTGAGAGATCAAAAGTCTTATAAGGTCCATTTTTTCAGAAAGTGGCATGCTCATAGTACAGTTGCCTAATGTATTGGATTCATATATTAAAGGGTCATATATTTGATGCCATGTGTCAGAAGTGATTCTGATGTCATTCACTGCTGGAGAATTTCCTCTAAGGAATCTTCTTAATGTCTATGCCTCGTTTTCCACTAGTGATACAGGGAGAATAGGCTTGCTTTCAGTTTTACTATTTTTTTAGAGGGTTGATATTCTTTTGTTCAATCTTGCTGAGTTCTTGATTAGGTTCATGATAATTATAATGTTCAGGAGGGTAATATATGCTATATACTGATAGGTGTTGGAGTATTCAGATTTCATTTATTCAAGAAATCATATTCCTGAACTAAGTTGGTAGCATTCTGAAGATTGGTCTTGGGTTCTCAAGTTGTGTCATAGATTAGATATCCTTTCCATTTGACAAGGTACTCAGAGTGGTTCCTGTGGCCACATTTGTTGAGGATTTGTTCAACTTCATACTCTTCTTGGTCATTAATAATGACAGGTGCAGATAGTTTCATAGTTCGGTTTGGGAATAGTTCATCATCATTCTTGTTGTATCACTTGAGATGTTGGACATTGAAGACTGGGTGAATCTTAATGGTATCTGGTAGTGCCAATTTATAGGAGGTTGGAGAGACTTATACAATGACTTCAAATGGTCCAATGAACTTGCTGTTCAGCTTTGTAGATGGTCTGTGCTTGAGGTTGTCAACTCGGTATCCTCAGATGTCTAGTAGAACTTTTTCTTCAATATCGAAGGTTTCTTCTTGGCAATGTTGGTTAACATACTGTAACTGTTGTTCTTGAGCTTGTAATAAATTCTCAATTGTGATCTGGTTTAGATTATGCATTCGGAGCAGGAATTCTTCAACGGCTTCAACTGTGGAGAGTTCATCAGTATTTCAGATGAGTGTCAGAGGGGTGTTTGGGTTTTGTCCAGTATTGGCGAAGAATGGAGTCATTCCAAGAGAGGCTTGCTTGCTATTATTATAGGCAAACTCAACTGCAGTGAGGTATTCATGCCAATCATCTTATCTGTAGGAAACATAGTTCCTTAGCATTTGTTCCAGAGTTTGGTTCATCCTTTTGATTTGGCCATCAGTTTCAGGATGGAAGGCTGTGGATAGTGCAAGTTTCATTCCAAGGTGTGCATGGAGGGCTTTCCAAAAATGGCTGGTGAATTTCAGGTCTCAGTCACTAACAATGATCTTAGGAAGACCATGATAGCAGAAGATATTGTCAAACAAGAGTGTGGCTATGTCTGGTGCTGTTGCAGTAATGGTGGTTAGTACAAAGTGAGCTTATTTGCTGAGATACATAGTCCACAAAGACAACAATTGCATCTTTTCCATTCTTGGTTTGGGGTAGCTATACAATGAAGTCCATAGATATTTGTTCCCAATTAGTGGATGGTACTGAGATAGGGTGGAGTAGGTCAGGTTTTGCTAGTATTGAGGACTTGTTCCATTGGCAGGTATCACAGGAAGTGATGTAGGTCTTAAGTTGATCTATCATCCAGAGCCAATAGAAGTTCCAGGAGATAACTTCATAGTATTTGTCAAATCCTAAATGTCCAGCTGTAGGTGCATTATGGCATTCGAATAGGATAGTCCTTCAGAGGTCTCGGTTATTTGAGACATACAGTCTGTCCTTGTAGTAGATAGCATTATCCTTGAGTTGGTATTGATTGTACTGGATATACTTGTCAGTTCAGGATTTTGCAGAGTACTTGAGCTTCTTTATCATCAGCACATGCTGTGATAATTTATTCCATGATGGAGTTTGTAACCAAGGTGAGAGTTTGGATGACTTCTTCAATGGGTGGTCTGGAGATTGCATCAGTAACAATGTTTTCCTTACCAGGACAGTACTGGATTTTGTAGTCAAAGTTGATGAGAACTTTCATCCATCTGGCTTACTTTTGAGAAAGAGTAGCCTGAGTCTTGATATTGACTAATGACTTATGGTCGATCAATACAGTGAAGTGTACTCCTTCTAGGTATGGTCACCATTTGATCAGAGTATCTATGATGGCTAATATTTCCTTTTCGTGAGTTGCATAGTTGATTTCGGTATCATTGAACTTGTGGGAATAATAGGCCACAGGGTGTCCTTCTTGCATAAGTACTGCTCCAAGAGCTAGGTCAGAGGCATCAGTAGTAACTTCATATGATAGGGTAGGGTTTGCCACTTGAAGTACTGGGGTAGTTATCAGGGCATCTTTCAGTGCTTGAAAGGTAGTATCTTGTTTAGGTCCCCAATTTGCAAGATTGTTGAAGTCTTTTTCTTGTTTCATGGTCCAGGATTGTTCTTCTTTCTTGTTGTACTTAGTTATTTGGGTCAGAGCAGTAGCAATTTTGGTAAAGTTAGCAACAAATATGCCTATAATAGTTTGCTAATCCTAGGAATAACTGGAGGTCTTTCAGCTTCTTAGGTCTGGGTCAATCCTTGATTGTAGAGATTTTGCTGGGGTCTACTTTAATTCCATTTGGAGTGACAATGTATTCAAGGAATTGAATTTCCTTCAGGAGGAATTCACACTTGCTGAGTTTTGCAAAGAGTCGGTTTTCTCGGAGTTTCAGTAGTACTAGTTCAAGGTATTTGAGATATTCCTCTAGGGTTTTGCTGAAGACTAGGATGTCATCAATGTAGACAATAATGAATTTGTCTAGGTATAGATGCAGAATGGTATTCATCAATGTCTGAAAGGTTGTAGGGGCATTAGTTAAGCCAAAGGGCATAACCAGGAACTCAAAGTGTCCATAGTGGGTTTGGAAGACTGTCTTGTAGATGTCTTCTTCTTTCATAGCAATTTGCCAGTAACTATTTCGCAGATTGAAAGAGCTCATGAATTGTGGGTTGGTAAGTCTATCGAATATTTCATTGATTCTCGGTAGTAGGCAATAGTTCTTGATAGTCTGTTCATTGAGGTCTCGGTAATCAATACACATTCACAGGTCTCCTTCTTTCTTTACAACAAAGAGGACTAGTGCACCATAGGGTGATATACTGGGTCTGATGAATCCTTGTTCTAGGAGTTCATCGATTTCCTTCTTGAGTATATCAATTTCTCTTGGAGACATATGGTAGATTAACTTGAAGGCTGGCTTGGCATCTGGAATGGTCTTGATGGTATAGTCTACTGCTTGTTTAGGAGGTAGGCCTTTTGAAAGCTTCTTTAGAAATATGTCTCAGAATTTCTAGAGTAGTGGTCTGACATAACTGTCAACTTTGGAAAAGTCTTCTTCAGGATTTTTGGGTTCTCCTTTGGATGGGCAGATGGAGATAGCAAAGAGAGGGCATTTCTTAGCTAATTTCTTGAGTTATAGCTTGTTGATATGTATGAGTGATCTTTGGTCCAGGGTCACTAGAGTTGAGTGGGTCTTTTTCGCCTTGCTGCTTGAAGTTGTGGCATTCTTTCTTGATGGTCAGAGAATAGTTTACCCAATCGATCATAGGGTTCTCTTATTTTAACCATGGGGTTCCAAGAATGATCTCATTGTCAGGAAGTGGTACAATTTGGAGAGTAATATATACTCAATAGTCACCAATTTGGAAGAGCAGATTGCAGACTTCTTTGCTAATGACATGTGAGGTTCTATCAGCTATGGCAACTGCTTGAGTTTGTTGTACTGGAGAGGTGAAGACCTTGAGTCTATTGGCTGTTTCTTTATTAATAAAGTTGCCTGAGGCACTACTGTCTATCATAATCTTAACAGGTGCTCAGTTGACAAAAGCTTAGAGTGTAAGCAGTTTGTCAGATCCAATAGTAGTGATTTCAGTTGTAGGAGCTTTCCTTCTGTTGGTTCTTCTTTGAGCCAGTTCATTGACATAAGAGAAGCAATCATCAATCATTTGGGAAAAGTACATTCTAATGCCATGGGGACATCAGCCACTTAGTATATATCCGTCTTTGATTTTCTAATAGAATTGTTCTTCTTTATTGTAAGAGGGTTATTTTTTAGGGTAACCATTACATAGTTCTGGAAGGGTTTTCTGGGAGTTCTAGATATTCTGGAAGACCGTTTTCTTATGGTCAAGATCAATTTCATATGGAGTACGTCCTCTACGCTTATTGACTTCAAGATCGGGTTGACGTCTCAACCAAAGTCCTTTTTCGGACTAGTTCTGGATGTTCAGGATTTTCCGTATTTCAGGAAGTTCAAGAAACTAAGGCCAGCTTAGTTGAATTGGCGTATTGCTGCAGACAATACCCAATTAGGAAATTTCGTGATGGGGTTAGGAGTAGGACCTAACGGGGAGCGGATTTACTTAAGAGTAGTTTGTGGGTTATTAAATAGGTTTATTCTCTATTCATAATATTGCTATACTAGGAGTAGTTGTGTGAAGGAATATTGTGGGGAAGTGCTCAGGAGTTGTGTTCGGAATGTTCAGGTCTGAGATTCTGAGGTCTGGGGGAGGGGGTATTTATACTAGTGAGGGGCTATCTGGACTATGCTAAATATGGGTGTAGCACTAAGTGCTTTGCTGAGTCGGAATACAGTCACGTAGTACAAGTGTGATCTGACATGTCAAGAGATCGTCTAACTGCTGAGTCAATTCACAGTCACGTCGTACAAGGCTAATCTAACTATACTATGACTGCTAATCTATTTATAGTTTTAGGCGCTGTCTGGGTAGTCTTCGATGACATCACTATTGATGACATCATCACTGGTAAAGTCTGAGCAGTTTTCTGACTTCTGACATTATCAGTTTCAAGATGTCGTCACTTCTATCTCTTGCAAGATTAAGGCTGTCCTTGGTGGCGGTGGTTGTACAAGGATAACAGGTCTTGGTTCTCTTTTTTTTTGGTCTGCTGGCATATTTGCGAGGACTGGCCATTCTCGTCTAGGGCGAGGGCTCCCAATGTCGCAGCTGGGGGTTCGAACCTCTCGGAAATGATATTTTCTGTAATCCGAGGCAATTTCTAGTAGTAATATCTGTCACGTGGATGGCTTGAGATTGGTTTCGACATTTGTCAGCTTTCTTGAGTTCAGATGAAGCGTCTGTCACTCTCCAACGGAGGTGATACAGATAGAGCGAACGGAGTTGTTCAAATGTGTTTTGCTTCAGCTAAGTAATGAGGTCTTGTATAGTCGCAGTATATCTTGGTCTTGAGTTGATAAGTACAGTTTATGAACCTTTTGGTAGATGAGATAGGGTTCTTCTTGTCTCGATTTGAGTTTGGTACTTTTAGTTCCCTTTTGTAATAGTACAGTACATCAACTAGTTATAGCAGTTCAGAGTCAGTCTTATGGTTGTAGTACTTCTTCTAGTTCCTATATCTTGGCGGTGGGTTCTTGTGCTTGCTGGCGTATTTCATGTAACCAGATGATCTCTTGTTTTGTAGTCTCGCATGTGGTTTCCAAATTAGTTCTGAGGATACCATGCGATTTTGGTGGCTTAGAGGTTGTGCACTTACATTTATTCACATTAGGTTAGACTGGGGCTTTGTTTGATGAGCCAAATCCTTTGGATCCTCAGATAGTGAGTAGTAGTTCAGGGACTTCCTTGACTGTCAGGTTTGACTTGATTCTTTTGAATAGGATCTAGACAATGCAAAAACCAATGGAGATCTTGAAGGGTGTCCAACTGTGGTTTCAGATGAGGATAATAATTTCGCCTGTATAATCTTCATCAATGACTCCTCCTTCTACTGAGAGTCCTTTCAATGCTAGGCTGCTGCGACAGCATATTCTTCCAATATGTTCTTCAGGAATTTGGATACTAATTCCTGTGTAGACTTGCTTGACTTCTCAGTTAGAGACTGTAGCTTCTTTAGCTGCATACAGGTCATATCCAGCTGCTTTTTGACTTCCTTTGATTGGGGCCTTGGCAGTTTGTCTTAACTTAACAAAGTTCAGTATTCTGGTAGTCAGGTTATTGAGGTGGTGCAGAGTAGTAACAGTTGCTCATATTGCTGTTTGGAGTTTTCAGTTAGGGCAGACACTGGTCATGTGTTCTGTCTTTCGGCAATAGAAGTATGCTCCACTTCTTCTAAGTTCATTCCTTTTGCCTTCAGTGAGTTTCTTGAAGATACTCGGCTGGGTGAGTTCATAATTTCTAGGTGTCCATGAAGTAGATATAGAGGGAGCTCATAATGCTTCATGCTTAGATTCTTCCTTCTTGGTCCAAGTCCTTTTCTTATTATTGAATTATCTTCGGGGCAGAATTGGTCTAGCTGTTAAGATTCGCTTGACCATAGTCTTGATTCTTGCCAGGCACCATTGTTGGTGATCGCAACCAACTGGGTGGTCTTGTTCTCGGATTTTTCTAGTAAGCCATTCAGGCAGAGCATCAAATAAATGGTCTGCTCTTATACCATTTCATACTTCATCATTGGCAATATATCCTAGGCCAACAGTGTTCAGGAGTGACTTGAGTTTTATACAGAAGGTTTCGAATTTCTCCTTGCCATGTATATTGAATTTGAGATTGTAGAGTTTTACTCGGGATTCAGCGATCATGGTTTCACTGTGATATTGAGCAATCATGAGTTGTTTAAGTCCAGGGGCTGCAGGATGGGCTCTATATCTTGAGGTATTGTTTGCTGCATTTTGAGTAACTATTGCAGGTCGGGTGTCCTATGTGAGGGGTTTTTCAGGAAGTATTCACCACCATTCTTCAGCAGGTCCTCAGAAGAATGTAACAACTCAGCAGACATAGGCTGTAGTGGTAGTAAAGAGTTGTTCCAGAGTGTGGTCTTGATTGTTTATCAGAAGGTGGTCAGCAACTTGCTCATTGGTCCATTGATTGGCTTCAAAGTTGATGTCAACTATACTAATGAAGCTTTGGACTTCTTGTGCAGTACCATTGAATGTAGGTAGGCTCAGATTTTTTGTAGGTCAGGTCTGTTCAGCTAAGGCAGTAATGGTTGCTGCCATTATCGCTACCTGGGCTGTGAGGTCTAGAATCTGTTGGTTCGCCATATTGTTTACTGGAAGTGGTTGGATTGCTGGTAGTGGTATTACTGGTACTACTTGAGGTACTGGTGCAGAGTGTGAGGGTGTTCTTTGGGTCTGTATAAGTTGCTGGAGTAATAGTTGTGGGTCTGGAGTAAGGGCTTGATAGATAGCTGTTTGTTGCTGTGTAGGTGTATTCTGTCCTGATAGAGGTGCATCTCCTTCGGTGGTGTATCCAGGATTGAATTCACTGAGATACTCCTCCTCCTCTTCAGTTTCATCTCCAGGTAATTGGGTTTGCTCAGTGTCAAAGTAGACAGAATCAGTTGTATATCTGATTTCAGATGGACTTAATTCAAAGTCAAGTTCTGGCTCAGTGTTGGTTTCAGATTCAAGTAGAGCAGTAGCAGGGCCTACTTCTAGTTCAGGATCAGGTAGTTGATGAAGGGTTTCTCTTGCTTCTTCTTTAAGAATATGGCAGGCCTTGCTGTTCTGGAATCAGTAGTATAATGCAGTCTTGGTCCTGGTATGGTGAAAGTTGGTAGAGTTGAGCCACTTGGCTACAGAGGCTTGGGCTTCATGAGGAACTAAGGCTAGAAAGACTGCTGCTGGTTGTCCTAGGTCGCTCGGATTTGTGGAGCTGATAAAACTCTTGTTGAGAAGAGTAAAGAAGGCTTCTATAAGACCTTCTTCATCTTGACTTGCTGGGTGTAGTGTAAGGAGTTCGGTGAATAGGGTTTTGCCTATTTGTTGGTTTAATCGGAGTACTTCTTTCTTTGAATGAAGTTTGTCCCACTTGTTGCAGGTGTAGAGGTCAAATTATCCTTATATGTCAGGTTCAATTCTCTCCAGATTGTCAGATGGTTTAGAATAAATTCCAGTTCAGAGGTTGGGCTTTATACCAACTTGTAGGAATTCATAGAGGGGTTTGTAGCAGGGTGAGGAAGTATCTTGAAGCAGAATTGGATTGTAAACTGCTTCTACCAAGTTATAAGAGAGTTGCTTTTTAGGGTAACCATTATATAATTCTGGAAGGGTTTTCTAGAAGTTCTGGATATTCTGGAAGACCGTTTTCTTATGGTCAAGATCAATTTCATATGGAGTATATCCTCTATGCTTATTGATTTCAAGATTGGGTTGACATCTCAACCAAAGTCCTTTTTTTCGGACCAGTTCTGGAGGTTCAGGATTTTCTATATTTCAGAAAGTTCAAGAAACTAAGACTAACTTAGTTGAATTGGTGTATCACTGCAGACAATACCCAATTAGGAAATTTCATGACAGGGTTAGGAGTGAGACCTAATAGGGAGCAGATTTACTTAAGAGTGATTTGTGGGTTATTAAATAGATTTATTTGCTATTCATGATATTACTATACTAGGAGTAGTTGTGTAAAGGGATATTGGGGGGAAGTGCTCAGGAGTTGTGTTCAGATTGTTCAAGTCTGAGATTCTGAGATCTGGGGGAGGGGGTATTTATACTAGTGAGGGGCTATCTAGACTATACTGGATATGGATATAGTACTAAGTACCTTGCTAAGTCAGAATGCAGTCATATAGTACAAGTGTGATCTAATATATCAAGAGATTGTCTGACTGCTGAGTCAGTTCACAGTCACATCATATAAGGCTAATCTAACTATACTATGACTGCTAAGCTATTTATAGGTTTAGACACTGTCTGGGTAGTCTTTGATGACATCACCATTGATAACATTATCTCTGATGAAGTAGTCATCTAAGAAGAGTGGTTCGTGGATTACTTCTCCTTGTTGGCTGAGGTAATAATACATTAGAACTTCATCTCCATCCC
This sequence comes from Jimgerdemannia flammicorona, assembly GCA_003990745.1. Lineage (NCBI taxonomy): Eukaryota > Fungi > Mucoromycota > Endogonomycetes > Endogonales > Endogonaceae > Jimgerdemannia > Jimgerdemannia flammicorona. The sequence continues at coordinate 15,099 of RBNI01000520.1, read as the reverse complement.
ATAGGATAGCATCATCTGTCTTGTATGCTAGATAAGGTGTTGGTGGGTAAAAGAGGGGTACATTGTTTTCACTTTTATCAGATTCGCTATCTATATATCTTCTATAGGTTACAGTACTATGAGTCATAGGGTTGTAGTAAGCTGGCGGCTGTGGTTCATATCACTTGTACTCAGGTAGTGGAGTTGTTGGTTCAGTCTCGAGGGTTGTCTGGAGGTACAGGTTGTATTCTTTGGTCTCTTCATTGTAGTTGAAGTAATTAGGGGTAAATGTAAGTTAGTATTTGTACCAGTGGTCATTGTCCCAATAGGTCTTGTATGTGGTTATGAACTGTTGTAAGTTCATCGACAAGGTTGGCAGTGTGATCAGGGTTGGCAGGGATCCTTGGCTGGAGGTCATATCAGCATCAGAGGGATCATTGTCTTCTGCTTCATCTTTGTCAAAGTGGATTATATCGTAGACGTCCTTCATGGCATATATATCTAACTTGGGGCATTTGCAGGATGTGGTCATCGGGGTGCAGGAAGGTTCAGTCTGTAGTTTCAACATACTCGAGATACTTGTGGTTGAGTTCTTGTATTATATCATCAATTTGGCCATAAGATAGGATAGCAACCATTTCACTAGTAGTAACTCAGAGGCGGGAAATAAAGGTACTGTACTCATAGAAGAGTTCTCAGTATTTGCAAGTAATGAGTTTCTGATGTTGAGACATCTAGGTAATGTCTGTATCATAGTGGTGTTCGATCATGTCTTCCAGGAGGCGGCCAATCTGGTAGTAGCTTGAGATTTGTCCGATCTAGTGGGCCTCGTTAAGCATATTCAGGGCATTCTATCAGACTTCCATAAAGTAGAAGGGTGCTAAATTATGGATATTTATGAGAGACAAAGGGGGTGTAGCTTGGTTGACAATGGCATTCCAAATGTCAGCATGGATCTGGTTGTAAATCTCAGTGGTCATATTTGTATGTTTGGAAGTTGTAGTTGTTGTTTGTTTTGGTTCTCTATTTCGATGTATCTTGAGGCTCAGTATATATGCATTTGGTCCTGATTGATAAGATTCTGTTTATGTGAATCTTATGTTCTATAACTTCATGTTGACTCAGCTTTATATGCTATGACTTCAGTTTGACTCAGCTTCATGATCTTGCAGGTGATTTCTAGATTTATTCAGAGGTTATGTGTGATTTCAGTGGCTTGTTCAGAGTGTGACATGTGATTTGGTGGCTTGGAGGTTGTGTACTTATAATTTTTATGATCATAGAGATTTCATATATATAAAGAATCTACACTTATAAAAAGTGACTCATAGAAAATATAGTTATAACTTAGCTATCTTATAGCTAGTAAATATGTATAAATAACTCAATATCTTAGAGTAAATAAACTTAGATTAAAATAGTTTAAAAAGCAAAGAGAAAGTAAAGAAACTAATAAGCCTATGAGTAGATATACTTTGAACTCACTCTCCTATATCCTGAGGACTCTATGAGAGTCAGAATAAGTCAAGTTTTCAAGATATAGAAATCTGTTATACTTCTGAGATTAGGTATCTACTATGTTACAATATCAATCAGAATAGAACTATACTGATATCTGAGGAGATACAATACTAGCAAGTATAATAATCTTTTACTTTATTCATTAGAGTAGTTCAGTGTTATCTGATTCTTCAGGACAAAAGATAGCTGAGACTAATTTCAAAGCAATCAAAGTTTCTTTATTTCTATTGGCAACTCATAGAGAGGTAGAAAAGAGTAAAGAGATGAAAAGAGGTAGAAAGATAGAAAAGAGTAAATTGAGTGTTTGGGGAAACTATAAAGCTTATAAACCAGATTATATTTATTTGTACTATACAACTGGTCATTGATATTGTTAGCCTAAATTAGAATGTCTGTGTCATCAATTTCCTGCGTCATCAATTTTTGCGTCATCAATTTTTTGCATCATCAATTTGTTGCGTTATCATCATCCAAAATGCAGACGGGACTTAATTATTACTCGAAATGATCTTCACGTGATATCCGATACGAAGCAACCAAGCGTAAACAAGATAGTTGACCTCATACCGATTCAGCATGTCGATGCCATACGCTGTCTCAAACCTTGCCGTTACAACGACCACCTCAGGGTCCCTGGCCAATGCCAGGCAGCGCGTGCTGTCACTCTATCGTAACTGGCAGAAATCGGTACGTATTTGCCGATGTTATTTGGGGGGGGGGGGCTCTTGTCATTGTTTACCTCGGTGACATTAAAGCGCAACGAGGTTGGACTCTTTGAACTCCCTTGATTACAGGCTCCCGAAATTGTCACTCTCTACCAGCTTGACCTCCCCATCAGCGCCGTCCGCGCCAAGATCCGCGAGGAGTTTGAGCGTAACCGCTATGTCGAGGACGTTTCGGTGACGGACATCTTGATCTTCAAGGGCCAGATCGAACACCAGGAAACAATGAACCTGTGGAAGCAGACCACTCACGTCATGCGCTATTTCGCCAAGGACGAGGCTCCGCCGAAACCCGTCACGTTCCTGGATAGGTTTTATGAGGGGAGGGATTAAGGGCTGAAACGCACTAGTCGGAATAAAGAGGGCGGGTGAGAGGAGTAGATGGCGCGGACGGATAGGTTGTGCGATCGAATTCCCGATGAACATTTTGCACCTAGACTGCGATAACGATATAGCTGGCCTTCAGCAAAATGTACGTGTGCAATTGCGGTGACGACCGCAAAGTCGAAAAATATTATACGTTGACTTAAATCCCCGTGTATGTCACTCCTCCTCCAGCCATCTTCGTCTGAGGGATTTGATTCCAATATCTCAGCTGAACTGATTTTATAGTTCTCTTTCATTTCGATTGTTTCGATTCGGCGATGAAAACAGTTATGATAAAGGTATGTCATCTGTAGATATTCGTGAAACGGAAGCATAATTATGCTCAAAATTACAAAGGAAAAAGGACGTGCGAGAAAACGCAAAGATAAATTGGTAGAACCATGAAATACCATAATTATTGATAATTTATTCATCAAGATTCATCAAGGTTACAAATGTAGCCGAAGTTTTATGTGTTTAAAATTTAATCGAATTTCCTCATCTGGCTCTATCCTGCTACACACTCCTCAACCCAGAACGATTCTTAAAATCATCATAAAACTTAATCATTTCCGGCGTGATACGCCTTGTAAAAGACGAAAGCGCCTGGAGAAAATGAGTGCGTTTCACCTTAATATAGAATATCATTTTGTTAAAATCGGTTCACATCAGGGCGGGTGACTTTTCAGGAAGATCAATTTCGAACATACCTCAGTCGCTTCGAGATCCTCGTCCATCGCGAACAGTGCTGCTTCTTGACAGATAGAGACAACTTCGGCACCAGAGCAGCCATCGGTCTAGAAACATGTGGTGAATTAGAAAAAATGTTGATGCTCATGACTGCACAACAGATTTTCCAACCGCACATGAACAAACCAGTCCTACCTTCTCCGCCAACTCTTCCACCTCAACATCTTGGCTGCACGCCATCTTTCTCAACTGAATCCGAAAGATATCTCTTCGTGAAGCCAAGTCGGGCGGACTAACATACAGGATGCGGTCGATCCGGCCCGGGCGTAGCAAGGCGCTATCAATAATGTCCGGCCGGTTCGTCGCCGCCACGACTGTGACATTGACCAAGGGTTCAATCCCATCCAGCTCGTTCAGGAGTTGCGAGAGAACGCGATCCGCGACGGAGGCGCCACCATCGCCGTCGCCACCACGTTTGACCGTGAGAGCGTCGATTTCGTCCTGAACGCATATAAAACAATTGGCAGATGATGAGATTGCACACAAGCAAGCGTGAATTCATAGCCAGGGTGCGAGGAAATATACTTACAAAGAAGACAATCGACGGTGATGCCGCTCGCGCTTTTCGAAACACTTCGCGGACAGCCTTTTCGGATTCACCAACCCATTTGCTGAAAAGCTGATGACATCAAAGATTTAATGAATCTAAATCTCAAAGTGTCATCGACGATTGACGAGTCTGTGTAATCGTCACAATGACCCATATTTCATCCTTGCTGGAACCTCACCCACCTCAGGTCCCTTCACCGCAATGAAATTCAACCCCGCTTCCGTAGCCAAAGCCTTAGCCATTAACGTTTTGCTACATCCGGGCGGCCCATAGAGCAAAATGCCCTTGGGTGGCCGAATGCCAAGACGGGCAAAGGATTCAGGATGCTATTTCGATAAGGAGATGTAACTAATCAACTCGCTTATCGTATATATACTATAAAAATTTGTCGGCGGTTTCCGACTAAAATTATAACCATAAGCCCACCTGGAGAGGCCATTCTACAGACTCTTTCAGTTTCTGTTTTATAACTTGCTGGCCGCCCACATCCGTCCAGTAAACTTTCGGAACATCGAGTATAATCTTTTTGGAAAAGAGCGCACAACATGGAACGTTGCATCTATAAATCTTCCCATTCTGCACAAGCACCCAGTTTCACTCACCTCGCGCATCGCACTGGGTCGCACCGCTGCCATCGCATTCCTCATATCCTCCGTACTGACCCTCATCTGATCTGCCTCAACCATAGCTCCGCCAACACTTACACACCTCTTAATCGTCTTCAAACCCGCCTCCCTACACACGGCTGCCAGATCGGCGCCCACATAACCATGCGATATAGCAGCCAATCCTTTGATATTATCATCCGACAGCGAGTGAGGTATATTCCTCAATAGTGTCGCGAGGATGGAATACCGCGCTGAGCTATTGGGAATCCCGATCTCGATCTCACGATCTAAACGGCCGGGACGGCGCAAGGCTTCATCAAGGGCGTTAGGCCGGTTGGTAGCGCCAATGACAATGAAACGGGAGCGGCGAGGATCAGTGGTGGTGGCTGTGGATGAGACGCCGTCCATGAGGGTGAGGAGGGTGGCAACGATGCGCTTTTCGAGTTCGCTCGCCGCCTGTTTATGAGACCAGAATGGGTAGGAATAATAGGCGTGATGAGAAAAATGCTCCAAGAGTTCAAGCAGCATAGGATACGGCGAAGTTACCTCGTCACGCTTCGGACATAGCGCATCAATTTCGTCGATGAAGATAATGGAAGGGGCGTTTTCAGCAGCGTCTTCAAATATGTCACGGAGCTGTTGGAGAGATTTGATCTTGCTAAGGCAATCTTCCCGTAATAGTCATCGCGCTATCATATCGTTTTCTGTCATTCGCAATAAAACACATCCAAGCCTCTCCACACACCATAATTCTCTCGCCACTGCTACCTTCTGCTCTGTCTCTCCATAAAACTTGCTAATGATCTCCGGACCATTCACAACAATTACATGCGATCCGGTCTCGGCCGCAACGGCGCGCGCAATAAGGGTTTTCCCTGTCCCAGGTGGGCCATATAAAAGGACGCCTTTCGGTGGACGAAGGCCTGTGTGGGTGACCTCAGTAACTTAACCCGGGAAGGGAACAGGATTTTCAAGATTAGGATAAAAACTGGAAAGAAAGTGGCGTACCATACTGTAAAAACATCTCAGGTTGTTTGAGTGGCAGCTCGACCATCTCGCGGACGATCCGGATCTGGCACTCTAGGCCGCCAATGGAGTCGTACGAGATGGAAGGTGGGGCGAACGTGGAATCCGTCATGGTTATATCCTAAAGCGGTTGCGTCATGAGAATAACGAAACCCCAACTCTTCAACGGTAGCGAAATAAAATAAAAAATAGAAATAAAAAACGATATGCCCAGCTTTACCTCGTCTACTTCGAACGGTACAACGTGCACTTTGGTATCGCGGCTCACGCTAAAGACAGTGGTGCAAACTGCAGTATCGATCCCAATTCCCCCACTAACATCCTGAACACAGAATGTGTGCTGCTTGCCAAAGTATTGGAACTCGACGAAATGCGACCTTGCGAGGTATCTCACATCCACTGATAGCATAGATGCCAGCCGGTTAATACTTGGACCTGTATTACACAAACATCAAAGCCTTGATATAGGAAACACTTACTCAGTATCTCCTTTGCATACACTTCCAACATCTCATCGATGGGAAACTCCGCCTGCGCCAGCGGTCGCAGGATTACCTTGAATGCCGGTATTACGGTTTCTTTTAGCTGTGAAACATGTGCGAGGTGACCGAGCTTTACATCGGCGTTGAGGCGGGCAAGGTTGCTGAGTTGTATATCTATCAGCTGCCGGGTTAAGTTGGAGTAGGCCAAGAGGGTTGGAGGTAGGCGGCGACGTGGCGAGACATACCTGTTTGTTGGATTGAGAGAGATGGCCAGGCAATGCCGACGGCGAACTGGAGAGATATTGAGTTAAAAATAAATAAATTCAACCACAGGATTTAACGGAGTGGCACAGGTGCGATGCTTGCCTTGCCCTGCTCCTCGCCACCACCAACGCCTTTCACCACAACATGATCACCAGCGGCAAGGCCTAATTGCTGCATGAATTGCACAGAGAGGTACACACGGCGCGCCGCGCGAGCAACGTGGGTATTGGGGGCAGATTGAACAATGAGAGAAGGAATGGTTTCTTCACCAGTTGTCACTGGCTGGTGTTTTTGCTTCTGCTTTGGAGACATTTAGAAGGCGCGTGGGTGGCTTGGTACCGACAGACTATTCGCTAGTCAGGTGATTTAATAAGTGTCGTTACGGATGGATTAAATCGGCTAATACTATACAACAATAGTCAAAAATATAGTAAGCCAAGGCCCCATCAAGAAGCCCGGAGGAAGATCCGAGGAGCGCATTGTTTGTCATCAGGTTGTGGAAACGTGGTTCGATATATTGAGTTTTCACAACTCAATTCTTTTATAAGGGCTGGTCTTTGAATACTTGGTTTTTTGTTGAAGAGTTGACTGGAGTTTATTAAGATATAACTGAGGGATATTTATACAATAAAGCTATCTAGTGGCAAAAGTACATGGATCAGATATGAAAGATTACAATATCAAACATACAAAGGAGCATTGTGCCAAACAAAAAAAAAAGGAGTGGAGCAAAGAGAAAGAAAAGATTACACGAATAGCCACAAGGAAAGATTACGTGTATGTAATAGCCAAGAGGAACCGTTAGCCACAAATCCTTTTACAGTTTCAACAACCCAAGGTTGCAGATAGGCAGATCCTAATTTGTTTACATATCACTAATCACCCGAAAAGGCAATAAGTCAACCCCCCTCCCCCGAAAGACACATATGACCAGGCCAAGGAGTTTTAATAGTCATCATAGAAGGGTGGGTCACATATGTATTGGCCAATAGGGACCATTAGCCATCATTAGTCAGATATCCTTATGTTAGATTGCAATCAGGTTGGAGGTGCGTGAATAAACAAATATGCAAGCAATTCTACAATATGTGCCTATAATTCCAGTGGCATGAGCTCTTTATTACCTGTATAAATATCTGCAAAGCCATTCACAACAACGGCTTTATGTCATACACACCAAAGGAAATGTAAGGTCCGAGATTTCCAAACGTATCCTTTATTCATTTGCTTTATTTCATTCTCCCCTCTTCTCCGCAGCACATGTGTGCATCAAAACGGAAATACATGCTCTTGGCAAGGGTAAGAAAACCTACATTTGTTGCTCGTTCGAGATCGGCAAACGATATTTGCATCTAGACCCTTATTGTCAAGCTTCGGTGTTTCACAGGAACAGGATCACAGCTATATAGCTCCTATTGGAAGAGAATCGAGATAAGTATACAGTTCTTTCCCCTTACACCAGCCACCCAGCCCCATCAGCCCATAGCCTTGTACGCTATTATGGTGAACATGTGCTACCCGTATGATTTATAAGTATTAGGGTCGAAATCTGCTGAATGCACAAATTGTAATACCGCGATCTTGCATATTGACAAGCTGTCATCACCCGCCGAGCCTATTTTTACTTTTACCTCCAAGCATCTACAACTCTCGGCACCAACGCGAGAGGATTTCCCTACCAAACATTTGTGCGCAGAATCCGTGGAATGCGTAAGCACGAAGGTGCAGGCAAAAGGGATCTGATTCCGGCGGAGATGGTCAAAGTAGGGTTGTACAGGTTTAAAGACTGATATAAGGAAAGCCACGGAAAAAAAAGAAAATTTTTAATGAACTCTTGTGTGCAAGTCAAAAAAAAAAGGGCTGAGTAAGGAGATGGATGCCAAGAGATAATATAGAAGCATAATTATCTCCATGGGCAGTAAATTCAGATTGACATTGAACAAAAGGATCTCGATTGTGGTCGTGGCACGGATTGCCGTCGATCGATGTCGACTTTACAAAACATGATCGACGCGGGATGGGCAGGTCAGCAGAAAAGTTGGGGTTAGCAATGAATGTGACGTCAGCCCAATTTGAGGTGGCCGAATGGAGAGCTGGTCATGGTCTCTGTATACAAGTGTGGGAGTTGCCACCTTTCCCGAAGACAACACAAACAACAACTCAGACCTGAAGCCTTCCCCGCCCCCGCCCCCTCCCCCAACAAAGCCTTGAATCTAGTGGCCTTGTAGTTGTGCTTCTTTGTTGGTTGCATGAACACTTTGCTTCACTTGAACCATTCCTTACGCCCCGAATTCCATACTCCCACCGATCGCCGCCGTTTGCTTGGTCCTTCGGTCACTTGAGGGTTGGTATATGTGTACTGATTTACCACAATCTGCGATTCAGGCAGATCTTGAAGTCATCTCCATGGACTCCAGGTTTCAACGTGGAGCCCCTCGGCACGCGTTCTTATCGTGCTCAATCTAACGAAACGTCATCACATACTTCAGCCATTCTACTGAGAAGCGAGATTGCCAAACAAGTTGACGATCGCCGAACATTCTCTCCCTTGTGAGCTACTCTTCTTCGTGTATGGTTACTTCCATGTAGCTCGCCCTGGTTCCATGTCTCTGCTTCTTCATAAAACGAGCCCACAATCCCCGTATTGTTGTTTGATATCTTTGACCCTATTCGTGCCACCACTACCATCACTTCTAGCGAAATACATTCAATTTCAACAATGACAAGTCGACATCAAACACACAGCAGCAGCCGTCGCCATCAGGCCTCCCCATCGCTCCCCTCCCCTTCCCCACAAAGCACGACCGTAACCTCCCCAACACGCCATCGCCAACAACAGATCACCCCTCCTCCGTCTCAAGCCTCTTTGCACCAACCACCGCAGCCTTCAGCCTATGGACTCCGCCCGCACCAGTATCCCACCGCCGCCACGCTTTCGCTACTCCCCACCACTACGACCACTGTTGTAACCACAACGACTACCAAGACGACCACGTTCCCGCCCCTCGTTTTGCCACCACCGCCCAAGGTGTTGGATAAGAAGCTATATCCATTGGCTGATACACCAACACCACCGGCGCTCAAAAAATTTTGCTTTGACTTGAATGGACAGCCGACGTGGTTCAGGGAGGATGATGATGCCGAAGCAGCATTAAGGAAGGTCAGTGCACAATTTTTACGAGATTATTTACATGGGAAAATAACCGTGTAATAGAGTAACTTTTTATCACGGTTTTGTTTTCCATGTGAAAATAATGGAGGGAATGTACTAGTATCTCGAGTATGTGGCGAAAATATGCGGATGAACATTCACCATCGATTGAGGGGCCTGAAATTACCAAAATAGCGAGTGCAATAGCGAGTGCAATGTTTTAAACTGCGTACTTGTACTTGGCGCATACATGGATGGTTTCGTCCTCTATACATTCCTTACTCAAACTTCGTTTATCAACATGCCGTAGGTCCAGGAAGCGATATACAATTCTCAAACTGGGAAAAGGCATACAACGGAAACAATCGTGCAAACCACGACGCAGTCCAACCTTCCTCCTGGTATGGAATCTCCTTCGCCCCGTTCCCCTCTCAGAACCAGCCCGCGAAAGAGACCCGCCTCACCATTCGTCGTGCCAACCTACGACCACCATGACCCTGGTGCAGCGATGAATGCGAAAGCGGCGCGACCTTCAGCTTTCGAGCGGCCGTTCCGCAAAATTGCCTCGCCGCCGCACAAGCGCCCACGTGGACCGATAATTCCAGCTGAAAGTGGTGGCAGGGTTGATGACGACGATATTGTGGTGGAGATGGACAAGGAGGGTACGCCCGAGTCACTGAGCAGTGGTGAGGACTATACCCAGGAGGAGGTGAATGAATCGAGAGGCCCGTTCACTCCAACGGTAGTTCGCGCCACCATCACCACCGTTGACACTCCCTCACCCGTCTCTGGACCGGCTGGACACATCCTGTCTCCCGGTCTGGCACCATTACCGTATTCGCGTGTTAGATCAAATAGCGTTGCACTTGGTGTCTCGGAAACTTCTGCGTCATCCAACATGGCCACGATGGATTCCGCGCTCCCTTCTCCGTCCTTGTCCCCAATTACTGCAGGCGGCCTCTCGGCGGCGGCCAATTTGGAGTCTTATTTCAATAATGGTGAATCTGCGCTTCAGCTGGGCGACCGCCGTCGCAGGACGTCGTATCACGTTCAAGACAATGAGGAACAAGATGGATTGCGCGCACATGTCCCGCACATGCCCAGCCTGCTGGACCTGCCCACAATGTTCACCACATTCGATGCCGTACCCGACTCGCTCAAAAACTATTTACTTTTCCATTTCGTCCGACGTTCGCCCCAGAGCACCCTTCAGTTTATTAGCTCGTTAATCCTGCCGGCTCTCAAGAGGGACTTTTTGGGTGGACTACCTTACGAACTCTCTCTACATATTTTGCGTTTCCTAGACGTTAAGAGCATGTGCCGTGCGGCACAGGTAAACAAGAAATGGCGGGTAGTGGTAGATGCAGATCCGGGGACATGGCGGAGAAAACTCGAGTCGAATGGGTTCAAATTAGAGGAAGACGAAGAGGAGAGGGCGATAAACGAGAATTGGGGCCTGTTTGGGTTGCAGAAGAGGAAGAGGATTGCTGATATAAAAAAGGAGCGTGATGCATCAGAAAACAATCATGTTAAGGGGGAGTCAAGTAGAGCGCAAGTGGATTCTGATAACGTGATGATGGCCGTGGATGAACCTGTCACCCGCGACACAACGGTCCCTAGGCGGTCGACAAGGCGGGAGAGCAAAGCGAAGGAGGAAAGCATGTGGGTTGATAGCGACCGTGAGGTGGGTTCTTCTCGAGGTGCATCCCGCCGGCAAAACCGAATCGAAGGTGATCACCAAGATGTTGGCGTGGATGCCGATATCGACGACGACGATGATGCCGGATCCACGGTGTCGTCTTTGAAGGGGTCGACTAGGAGAACAAGGAAAGTCAGCGATCGCCCGCACGTAAGGGAGGTGTTAAGTAAAACGCGGCGAAGCAAGCGTGCCTCAAAGGCAGCCGTTTACAATGACGATACCGAGACAGGCTCGAGTACGGCGGAGCATTCTGATCACCACATGGATGATGATGCCATGTCGCAGAACAGCGACGATTGGTCCCCGCAAATCGCGCAGGTCGCGATTGTGGAGCCCAAGCTACCTCTTCCACGCTCGGCGGAACATCCTTACAAGGCCATTTACCGACGTCATCACATTATTCGGCAGAACTGGGACAGAGGAGACGCTCGTCATATTTCGTTCCAGGGCCATGGCAATAATGTGGTCACTTGTCTTCAGTTCGATAATGACAAAATTCTCTCTGGCTCTGACGACCACTGTATCAATGTCTACGACACGAACACCGGCGAGAAGCGTAAAACGCTCGAAGGCCATGACGGCGGTGTCTGGGCCCTTCAATACGTTGGCAATACTCTTGTCTCCGGTTCTACGGATCGCACTGTGCGCGTCTGGGACATTGAGCGCGGCGTGTGTACACACGTCTTCCTTGGCCACACCAGTACTGTGCGGTGCTTGCAGATCGTGATGCCCACCAACGTTAATCCGGATCCCCACGGTCCACCGATCATGGAACCTGAGTATCCGCTGATCGTTACGGGCTCACGCGATTCGACCCTCAAAGTGTGGAAGCTACCCGATCCCGCCAAGGACCCGCCTTATCTGCCTGATGTCCCCAACTCACCCGCTGATCACCCGCAAGCCTATAACCCGTATTTCAGACATACCCTCACTGGACACACGCACTCTGTCCGCGCGTTGGCCGCCGTTGGAAATATCCTCGTGAGCGGCAGCTATGATAATTCAATTCGTGTCTGGAATATCTGGACTGGGGAGCCTATTCACCATATGGAGGGTCACACGCAGAAGGTTTATTCAGTGGTGCTAGATCCAAGCAGGAAGAGGTGCATGAGTGGGAGCATGGATTCAACGGTGAAGATCTGGAGTCTGGAAGATGGTAGCTGCATAGGGACTCTGGATGGTCACTCCATGCTCGTCGGCTTGCTTGGGCTTAGCAACAACTATCTCGTCTCCGCCGCAGCCGATTCGTCATTGCGCATTTGGTCCGCCACCTCTGGGGCATGTCAACATGTACTAATGGGCCATCACGGTGCCATCACTTGTTTCCAACATGACGATCGCAAGGTCATCTCCGGCTCCGATGGCGGTCTGAAGATGTGGGATATTGAAACAGGCAAATTGACACGCGATCTGATTACCAATTTGAATGGCGTGTGGCGTGTTGCGTTCGATGAGCGGCGGTGCGTGTGCGCGGTGCGGAGGTAGGTTGAAAAAGTTTAACGACCTTATTTCCTCGGGCCACGATGCGCAGATATTATAAAACTGACAACAAATCGTTTGTGATTTCCCCTCTTGCATCATTAGGAATGATGCAACTTTTTTCGAGGTGCTCGATTTCGGCGTGCATAACCTCGAAGAGCAAGATTCACTCGAGGGAATTGACGCTGGAAATGGACGGGTGATTGTTGGACCAGGATACGGGTGGTAAAAAGACGAACAATATGGGGACGCGTTATGAGCATCAAACGATGAAAGGGGGCGGTATCAACTCGATTAACTTTATTCGCTAGCGTCGGAAAAGATACCCCTTAATTTCTTGTTGCTTCATGCTCTTGTCTGTCGGTTGTCGTTCTTTTTTTTTTTTTTTTTTTTTTTTTTTTTTTTTTTTTTTTTTGGTTGCACGTTGCAATATGCGGTGTAATTCTCATTATGTTTCTCTATCCCTCAGAAGTGGCTTCGCATGGACTGTTTAAACGCAGGATGTGATCGCGTATCAGTCTCCATCCTGATGCAATGAAGGAGCTGCCGTTGGTTCCCTCATATTTTTAATGCGTCCGTATTTTACTATTATATCGACGCTTTCTCCTGTTCATATCCAACCATTCGTTTTTTGTTATTGCCATACTTCCGCTCTAGTGTCTTACCCCTTTCACACTACATCTTCTGAAAAACAATTTGAGAGTTCATCCAGCAACAATCTTTTGTACTCCTGCGTTTGCAATTCTCAGTTCATCACGATCCTTCATTCACTACATATATATATTGCCATGTAACGTCCGTCTATTCAGCATGCAAGACTTTTGACTCGCTCGTTAGATGCGTTGCTTTATTAACAAAAAAACCCCCCTATTGTTCATATTTCTATGCTGCTGTATAAATGTGGGTTCCTTTATCCAGCTCATTATCGATTATCTACATACATATTGATGCTTACTGATTTTGTTAATCTAGACTGGTCATCAAAACAGTATATTCCGAAAGTTGTGTAATAATAAATCACTGAGGTTCAACCCTTTCTTCTATTAAGACTGGCGATGAGTATTAGTGACCAATGTCATCTATCTTACCTACACATCCATGCGGTAAATAAAGGCAATAGAGCTGATATGCCATTCTACTAAAATTTTTTAGCCGCAGAAGCATAAATATTCACTGCTTTATTTTATTTAATTATATAATAAAACTTACGCCACATACTATATATTTTATCTTGCTGTTTGCAAATAATAAAATCGATTTTTTTTTTTTTTTTTTTTTTTAAAAAAAAAAAACCCCCCCAATCTTGTATCTCTAGATCAATCTTATAATCGACTAACTTGGTGGCTTATTCGGAACTTTATTAGTTGACCAATTATATAACAGCATTAACAGCATTAACTATGTTCATACCTTTCATAATTACTATACATCATATCCAATTATATCTCATTTGTTGCATATGCCCTCTGGAACCGGGGAGAGATTAACACTAAATTTAGATCTGTCGGCTTTCCGGGAGCCAGATTGGCGACTCCTAGTATGTATATCTGAGCCGTTTAGCCTTGCACTTTTCAACCCGAAGCGGTTTTACTTAAACCCGGTAATCGTCCGCAAAGGAGGTGCCGCAAGTTGTGATATGCATGTTCCTCCGTTTGCTTTCATTTGCTTTGCGGTGTCAACGCGACAACTGCTGATTGGTTTCCTCATGTCCACAATCAGCATATATGTTATAATCTCAGCCGCATGCCCCTTGGCGGATGCGACGATAACATATGCACGCGGATAACAATGGCCCATCTTGAACAAAGAATAACAACGTTCCTTTTGGTTTTGTATTTATTATTTTTTAAAATTAATAACGGCATCGAATTTCCCGGATGTACGCTATTATGGTAATATCGATCCAAAAGGAGCAATGTGTGTGAAAGGAGTTTCAAAGGCGGGTTTGCACTTTGCGGTTGTTTCCTTGATCCCTCTTTGTATGTTTTTGTGGGGCCTGTGCATTGCGTTGGTGCCATGTTGGGTTTCACGAATCTGGAACAAAGGAACAGGAGAGAGGGCAAGCGTGCGGTAGGTTTGTAATCGAGTATGGGTGGATAATTACGTAGTGGCGTAATAAGGTCAGCAAGGCAGCGTGTGAATGAATGAGCATCCAAAAAAGAGAATGAGGGACCGAAAGAGGCAATGCAGGACAAAGATGGAGGATGGGTTGTGATGATGAGAGCTGGAAACAATAATGCGTGGGGAACGTGATTGTTCTGCGGTTGTTGGTTGTAATGGCCATGAGCACGGGGGAAGAGCGAAGGCTGTTTGGTGGACTCACGAGATTGGTTCCCTTTGGTGCTGTCCGAGGAGCAGGGTTGAAGGGAATAGACGCATGGTTGCACAGTGGTGTGGAATGGCAATTTGGCTGTAAATAATCATCGTCATCTGGCTGACCCGTCTCCTTTTTCTAGTCATTGAAAAGCCAGGCTCACACCACAACCACCAGACAAACCCCCC